>JBCAUI010499485.1:0-13437 GCA_038406195.1 Haplosyllis anthogorgicola | reverse complement strand
AGCTAATGGTAAACTTTTGATAAGGGCTCTATGATGACTTCTTGATCTGTTCTTGAGCATCTTTCAATGAAAGGTGATATTGACGTCAATATCACTTCCCAGCCGTCAATATCACATAATATTGACGGATCACATGATACATTTCCACTAATGAGATTTCTTGGCAATTATTCACAGATTTTCTAGTCAATAAACAGTTTTAGCAACCCGAAGGGCAGAAAAGAGTGTTATTTCCCGAGGCTTTAGTCAAGGGAAATAACATATTTTTTCTGACCTGAGGGTGTGCTAAACTGTTTATTGACTAGAAAATCTGCGAATAACTGTTATATTATTTTTCAATTTTTTCAAGAATATTCTTTTTCTTTTAACAATTTAAACATTAAAGAATAAGAAACAAATAAGAAAAATGACAAGTAAAATACAGGTCAGAAAAAATATGTTATTTCCCTTGACTAAAGCCTCGGGAAATAACACTTTTTTCTGCCCTTCGGGTTGCTAAAACTGTTTATTGACTAGAAAATCTGTGAATAATTGCCATTTATCCGCGGACAAGTGTATATCCGAAACGGTTGAATAAAGCATGCAATGAGAAATAATAAATAAGCAAAGGTTCATTGTAAAATTTTGAAATGGAAATAATGGGATAAAATAGTTTTAAATAATTATATATAATCGCTCACAGAGGTGTGTAATAGCAGAGGGAACTTCTTTGGTGCAATCCGAATGTTGCACCGATCAAGAGCTACAGAAGTGTAAGAACCATGTAATAGACGGCATCTTTACCATCAGTTTACAAAGCACTGATCATCCACACCAAGGTACAATAAACCACTAAATCTGGTATATGACACCATAAATAAGCCTGAATGTGTATTTTTAATCAGTAGTGATGATTATGTTAAAAATTTCAATTAAAAGCGTTACCCGGGGACAATTCAGATTAGGCCTTTTAAGCAGGGAATTGAAACTATTAAATATTAGTAAAATAACTGATGACTATCAATTACTAATCATAGGAACATTACCAAATTGAGTCTTTCAATGCCACGTATTAGGCATGTACTAAAAAGTATAAATTTCTCTGCCTTGGCAAGCGAAAAAAAGCAGAATCTATCGGCGACCTATCGACAAGTGCTTGAAAAGCGCCACTGTCTCAGCGACCCCTCGAAAAGTGCGACACAGGTGCTGCTCTTGAATCATTGTGTAATAATCTCGACATCTTCTTATTGAGAAATCTTGGGGTCTCGTTTGTTAAAGTGAAAAAAATACGTGGACATGTGGCCAAACTTAATAAACACTATGAGAATGTTGTCTTTGCAGGAGGCCGGTGCTAGGGCACTCTACCCATCATCCTTTTCTAATGCAGATTCTACAGTACTTTTCGGCCAAAATACACTGGTGTAGCGTATTCCTAATTGAGCATGTGAAGTAAATCAGCCAAAAAACACTGGACTAAATTTTACTTTTCTCACAGGTGCGGTTTACTGCACGAACGAACAGCTATCGGATTGCGGACAGCCTCCATCCGCTGTTGCTCGAAACAACTGGAAAGTTATGAACTGTCTCGTAGAAAACTGTCTTCACACATATCCGGCTATTCTAGAGAAATGCTGCGTTGGTAAAATGGTTCAGAATTAAACCGTGGTATTAATCTGACAAACGCGTACGAACCAAACACACTTCATAGTTAGAAAATAACATTTATTACAAAGTAGAGAATAATGCTGAAGTAAATACTTGAAAAAATAAAAGTTACACCTTGTACAATATACATGATACATTTATATCGTTGCATGTCAGATCATTTTTCCACAGTGTAGAAATACAGAATGGAAGCTCCATTTTCCCGAGTATTGTGCAAAAATTATGTAAAAGCATATCTGGCCTTGTAAAGTACTACACACTTAGCAACAATCCGGTTCTTTACATAGAAAAGAAAAATGAGAAGTAAAGTCGTACGAGTATTAAAGCAAAAGCATAAAATTAAATAATAATACTTGTAGTAACATTTATTTTCTTCTTATCTTGTACATCACAGTTAATAAATTACACAATAGCAACTTAAATTGTTGGGGTTTTTTTGTTTTCTTTTAAAACATCTTCATCTTTTCTCATAAGCTTGGCAGTTTTCTTTTTCTCCAAACCAGGTAGAGAAATTATCATACGCTTTCGGTGGTCCAGGATTCCAAAGTTTTTCACACAAATCACAAATAAATCGGTTTTCGTATCTGTACGCATCTGAAAGAACAAATGACAAATTTGGGATACCGGTATTTATAGTTATTGGCGTGCGATAATAAAAGTGGAAATCAACAATGTGACATGAAGAGTTAAACTGAGATGAATTTCAAGTCACGCTCCTTTCATAATGGACAATCCATAATTATGCAGTAAAAACTATGTGCTTTTGTCATATATTGCAGTATTCTTTTAATTTTCTTCAATTAAATAGCCTTCTATCTCTTACACACTTGCTGGACCCAGCTAAATCAAACGATGATTATGTTTAGCCTACAATATCCTCATTCTAATAGTTACTCCATCGCTTTTGGTCACTTACTTATGTAATGTTTTCTCCACTCGAAGTATCTGTTGTATGCAGCGTCATTTTTCGCCAGGTAGTTCATGTATTCGGCTAATTCCTGTAGAAAATTGACACCGTACAAAAACATAAATAGGTTAACCTAAATGTACGTACTTGTCTTTGCGGTTATAAACAATTACAATTGTAATCCAAATCAAGGATTTATGTATCGATTTATGTAAGGGTAAGAGTATAATATTGTGGGCACAATACATTTGAGAAGACACAAGACAGGGTTCCCACTTTCTGGCATGGACAAAATTCCAGGGTTTTTCCAGGATTTTTAAGTGAAATTCCAGGTATAATATTCTTTTTTTATTAAAAAATCGGAAAATAGGACTTTTCTCAAAAAATAGGAAAAATAGGAACACTGCTCCTGACACAGAACTGACTTACATTCTACCCAGGAAAGCCTTAAAAACTAGTAAGATTGAAAAATTTATATAACTGTCCATGGTACTGTCATTTTTCCAGGATACCTAATAATTTAATAAAATTGTCAAATTCCAGTAGTTTTCCAGGACTGGAAAACCTACTGTCATTTTTCCAGGTTTTCCAGGAGTGGTGGGAACCCTGCACGACCAACACAACACAATCCTTGTGGTTTACTTACTTTAGGTGATGTAAAATTGTCGACGTGCAAGAAGCTGTCCCTTGGGGCCACCTTCACGTAGTCTTCTAGGCGAGCCCCCAAAGCCACAGGAATCGTTTTGTGGTTCAGGGCTTTACAGAATTTCTCCGTTATATACCTGCAAAGTGAAACACTGTGTATACAATCTCTGTTAACTCTATTCCAATTTCTGCACGTCCAACAGCATATTACATACCCTTACCTTGTAATTTTATATTCTTTGCAAAAAGTCATACTCTTACACAGTAAATTTTCTGCACAATCCCCTACTAGACCAATAACTTGTGCTTTAGTGTTGATGCACCAAAAATTCATCACCATTGCACCTGCCAAACATTGGTATTTAAAAGATGCGAACACCCAAAGTTAAGTTATCCGCGTATGCGTGTTATTTTGATCAAATACGGTATTTGGAGTTCTCATTCAATAGGACGCTTTCCTCTGTTCTCCAAAATACAAAATGAATTTTCCGAATAAATTCAATGATTTTTCACTAACATTAATTTTTTCTACCTTTCCATGGGTCATTTTATTGAATACATTGATACAGCAGCCTGGGCATACTCCAAATTAATGTCAGTGTCTAACTAAAACCATAATACAAAACTGACTACACTCCTCCCCGGTTATATCGATAAATTTGGCGACATAAAATTGTATCGATATAAGCGGGATATCGATATAAGCGGAACAAATATCTACATATTTTAATTTGACTGACTGCAAGAGATTGTATCGATATAAGCGGGATATCGATACAAGCGATATCGATATATCCGGGGAGGAGTGTACTGTTCCACCCACATGTCTCGAACAAATTTTAAACCTTGGCCTTGGGGGTTTTGATTTAGTGAAGCACAGCCCTAAATCTCTAAATCTGCCATCATCTATGGAACTACACAATCTGAGGTGGGTCAGGCAGTTTTAAGCCCCTATGCCTGGTCCCGTACCGTCGTGGTAAGGTGAAGCACTACTGTGCAGACAGCCCGTAGTTCTATTCCCGAATAGGTTTGACATTTGCCAGTGTCTCAGTAAATCACAGCCTCATCAGATCACGGTTTTAAATTGGTACTAGTCCGTATGGGAGGACAGGATTGTGTGCGAATCTATATGGGGGGTTGGGGGGGGCGCTGCCACCTGAACTCATCATCACAAGATGATGGCTCACCTGAGGGTAAGCTCACACCAAGATTAAATGAGTTCTCAGGTGAGTTCATGGCTGGAAAGTTGTAAACCACAACTGACGTCTGAATGATAACTTCGGTTTATCATGAGTAAATTAATACAAGCAAAACGTTTACACGGCGGATCCAAAAACTGAAGGTTTCGCATGTTCTGGTGGTAACGTTGACTTTTTGTGTCGACAAAGTCTATTTGCAACTTGTTAACGGAATTTGGGTCTGGATAAAAAGAGATCTACGCAATGTAGATCCATAGATGTGCCTTGTGTAGATGTACACATCTGTAGAACTACACAAGGCACATCTATGCTACTCTTTGTATCCATCGATCCATGCAATGTTTAGGATTTGCATAACTTTACAGTCTAAACATTAGTATTAAAATTAAGATCTGGTGAATGAAAAAACATTTTCTACAGGATTACGGTAGAAGGCCACATGATATAAAAGTGCAATTTGCTCAAATGAACTAAATCCAATTATTTACTGCACTGTTACAATTGCCTAAACTAAATGTTTTGTTTGATTTTGAAGGCAATTATAGAAAACCATTTTATTTTGCCAGTGAAATATTTGAATGCAACAACACATTTCCCATCCATTAATTTTTGTGGCAGATGAGTGTAAAATGTATGAAATTAATTCCCTTCCGTCAATAAACAGTAAGGTATGACCCGAATTATAATGAAATTCATTTATTAAATGAATTTCATTATGCATATATAATGAATTTTACTAAAATAACATACCCGTTGAGTGTATTTCTTTTCATTTAATGTAATTTATTTGTACAATTTGAACGTGCTACAAGGTAACTAAATTACGTTGAATCGTACTGGATCTTTGAAAAATTATCAGATCTTATGAGCTATGTCATGCGCCTGTTCAGTTGCCATCAGTTTTGAACATACTGACAGTTTACCAAGGCCACATATACTTGGACGAAGGCACCCTAGCCTCGGAGAACTTGGAATCTGGATCTAAATACCCTCCCCCCACTCTGAATTTTGGTGATTCCCATTTTTCCCTTAAATACTAGAGGAACAAATGAACAAGGTTATGTGTTATTGTGTTACCTTAGCCAACAAAAGCCTGACAGCTACATCTGAAGACTTACCAGCTCAGCACCAAAACAAACAACCTTACAGCTATTTTTGGAGGGCTTACCAAACACCTAAACAGAGGAACAAACAAACACAACAGCTGTATACTTATGGCAGTCCTGCCTCTCCTGCAGTGCCCTGGCATAAGCTTCTGTCTTGAGCTCCTGCTTGCAACAGGGTGCTCTTTGGCAGTCCTATAACCAAACCAAATACCATAACCTCTGCTACCACACATGGATCCACATTTAGTGCTACCAACAGTACCACACAATGCAAAAAATCACCTAAACTGCTTACTTCTGTGTAACCATGAAAAACAAGGCTAATTGCCTCTGCGATGGCCTGGTGGGTGCAGTGGCTGTTGCTGCTGTTGTTGTTGTCATTGTTGCTACTGTTGTCACTGCTGTTGACACTTTTTCAGGACTATAATCCAAGGGAAAACACGATTAAAAGTTTGTTTTCATGTTTATGATTATTTTCAAAATTACATAAAAAGTCCAAAAAATCACAAAAATCTGTTAGATTTAGCCAAAATTTGGTACAGACATGCTCAAATGATTTATTGACTTATTGCATCTATTTATTCTATTTATCTCAAGATCTGAACCACAAATGCTAGACTGAATTTTTTCCTCAATGCTGATTGGCTAATACTTTCCAAGCTCATTAACATACCACAAATGACACTTAGTCAATGAGAAATGTAAACAAACAGCTGTCAAAACATTCTGGGACTATCCCAAAGACTGTTTTACAGCCAGGAACCATTTCAAAACCTGTGAAAATTGCCTGAATCATATATTTTCTGTTGGGGACCATCACAAACATTGTATTTACTCAAGGGACCATCTCAAAAGTTATATAAAATATTTAAATCCATATTTTATGAATTCCACACTTAGTTTTAGCTACAGAAATGCTTGTAACTATTTCATATATGTATGTAATTTTGTTTTACACAATGTAAACTGTATATTTGCCTATTTATCCTAGTTTTTAGATCATATTTATATGTGTACGTATTTTAATTATCACCATCCTAGCAAATATTTAAGCATTTATATTTAATTTATTGTAGTTTTAGAACTTATTTATTCATTTTGTGTCATTTTCTAGTCAATTGACCCACTATAAATGTTTTCTTCTAGTATTTATTGGTTTTTTCATTTGTTTATGTAGATTTGTTAGCTTTTTCAAACACAACACCTGTACATACCACTAAAGATCACACTTTTGTTAGTCTAGACTATTTCTAAAGTATTTTAAAGCATTTATTTTGCAATATTAGCCTTTTGCCTGCCACTTACTATCCTAAAACTGTTGGAGGAGTGTACAGAGGCAATTTGAATGCCCTACAAGGTAAATAAATTACCATCCCCTCACCTAGACAAGTGTCAGCAGACATGCACTCAAACCAGACACATCATCACAGCTCAGTTCAAGTTAGTCTAGAGACTACTTCTGCTACATGTAGACATCAAAGAGAAACAAATGTCTAGGTATGGCACCAGCATACATGACCTTCACCCCCTGCTCCCCCTTACCAGCCTAAAGGTCAGCCTTCACCTTACCCACTGCTAAGGTCCAGGCCTATGAATATGCATTATCCAAGGGTCATGTCCTTGACCTAGATTCCACCCAATATATAATAGCCCCCTGCCCAAGTTCAGGCAGTGCACACTAGACCATCCCCATACATGTATCATATGTGGTAATAAATGTAGAGTCATCGTAATGCCTCGGGTTCTTGTTATATGTCCAACACAGAGCATAACCCCACAACAGCAAATAAAGAAGATTCAAACTTCAACCATTGCCTCAGTTAACTGTTCACTAATTGAGGGAGAACCAAGGGAGAAGCCATTCTGTACCTTTACATATGTCACGCGCGGGAAGCACAGAACGCCGTGGGCACCGAATATCTCTTGTGACCCAACTTCCTCGCGTTGTCAGCTTGTGAAAGGATGGACAGCCCCGTTTCAGCACTCCTACTTTGGAACATGGATCTAGTCGGTTGCTCAGGACACGCCCGCAAAACAATAAGAACGAATTGAGTTGGGAAGCAATGTGCTTTCCCCGGCGAAAAGATAATGAAAACAAGATGGGTATAGTTGAATGTCAGCTGGCCACGAGTCCTGGGACAGCAGCATGCTAATGGCTAAAGGCTAAACCTTACTCGTCAAGAGCTTACAGGCAAAAGCTTATGTTACAATGCTGCATATAGTTTTATACCCCTGGGGATGGCATCCACACGTGTGGGTGAGGTCACCGGTGGGTGACACAAGGATTCCATCATGATGCACGTCATGACATATGGGTTACATCATGACATCACTCACAACCATGCACATGCGCCTGGCAGTTGCCATGCAAGAATCCTAAAAATAGCACAGATGACCATCCACATGGACAGTCAATCTGGGGTTTGTGGTGCCGGCAATCGCTATTGGGACAGGTTGCGGATCCCACAACCTACCCAGCACCAGCCGACGACACTGAATTTTGGTGGTATAGGGCCTTCAGCCATCAGCACATCACACTCTCTGCCAGGACCATTGGCCACCCTCAGGCATGCTTTATTAACCTAAGAAAACATAGAAAAATAGTGGTATACAAGATTCGGTGACAACAGTAATAAAATACAATACATTAGATAACAATCTGATAAAATACTACACAAAGTGCTAATACATGACAAAAAGAGTACAATAGTCACATCAAATTTACCATTAACATGCTGTAATTACGAGATCACTAAAAGAAACTTGAGCAAAATTCAGTTCTGTTCACGCCAGTTGTTGTGATTGTTGTAATCAGGCCCAGTCCACCTCTTTCACACCACGTGCACACAGCTGTGGGTGAGGGGTCCACAGGCTCTGGTTTGGCACTCAAAGCTACCGGGGTTCTTCCCTTGGGGAATCCATTGCGGAGTCTTGACTTCCCCGAAGCAGCTGGTCTTCTTCATCAGTGTCCATGGGTGGCATCTCCACATCCAGTTCACTACTCCCACCACCCTTTGGGGGCTTGTCTTGTTCCATTTCTTCCTGTGCAGCAGCACCAGACTCTGAGGAAAGGCCGCCTGTGCAAGCACCCTCCGTGACTGCCTCCTGCATAATAGTAGGTGGTACTATGGCAAGGAGAGCTACTGTGAGTTCATTGGCAAAAGTTACCCTTCTAGGCTTTGGAGAGACAGGAGTGTCCAGGAGAGGCAACCCAGGTGAGTCAACCGGCACTCCACTGCTTCAACATCCCAGGATGAGGTGACCTAGTTACAGTTGTGTAATTGCTTTCAGGTCAGGCCTCAGTTCCAGGGAAGCAGGAGAGAAACCGCACAGACCCACCAACGGGTCAATGACAGAATCCTCCAGAAGCAAATCGTCTTCCTGCTCCAAGCCTTGGTCTTCACCGGTCTGCAACATGGGGAGGTCTAGTGGGTTGGAGTTTAAAGGATCCAGGACCAACTCCCTGGCTGGAGGTGGCAGGGGAAGCTGGTGAACCCCCTTCTGTCCCAATGGCAGTGATTGTCATGACGACTTGCTTGACCAATCCCCCACATAACCCCAGTGTACAGCATGTGCAATACATTTGTTAGCCTCTTTTTCCACTGGAGGTGGAGAAGATATGCAACATCGCACCTCATCCTCTCCCTAGCTCAGGTCTACCAGCTCCGTTGTCACATCCAAAACCAGTGTAAGACTCCATGGTAATGCCCACTACATTGTAAACAACTTTGCCAGCCTGATACATCTTGTCCACACACAGGGCTGTCTCCCTCTGGGTGGCACTCATCCCGATCAGACACTTAAGGAAGTCCCTCATGCTGAGTATCCTAAGGTAGGACATGGAGTTTATGTATTCCTTGACAATGGCCATCTGCCATGTGAAAGAAGCACGATGGATTTGTCTGTGGACAAGCATATAACAATGCCGCACCCAGCATGTTCATCCTCATGATACCCTTCTCTCGGATGTCTGTCACTGACTCGTACCTTGGGTCCAGGAACTGGTGGTAGCGGAGTATGGGGGGCTCTGCTGGGCACACCATAACGGGATCATCTACCCTGTGAATGTAATGCACAGTCTGCATCATTCCCCACACAATGCACAACCTTGCAGCGAGTTCATCAGGTTTAGTATTTATCCCATTGAGCTGCTTGCTCCATCCCGGTACTCTCTCATTCTTCAAGTCAATGTCCCAGAGCCAGTGAGTGAACCATTTCTCAGGGTGTAGATAGGGGACTTTCATGCTCTTGAGAATCTCTGGCATGGTTCTCAAGTTCAATGGTCTAAGTCGGAAGGCATTTTTAGGGGCCCTGGTAGTAGTGGCAGGGACCCTTTCCTCATGGGCAGCCGTGGAGGGCCTGAATGTCTGTGTTTGGTTGTCACATGTGGAGCAATTGTGCTCCTTCATGCCCACCACAATGCTTTGGCTCTCCTGGCACCTTTGCAAGGAGGGATGACTCCTCAAGCGATTCATCTCTGCCTGTCAGTTTATGTCATCGGTTTCTTTCTTTTTTCCTGCAAGCTCAGTGAGCTTAGCATTGGCTATCTCTAACTCTCGGGTGAGTCTCCTCTCTCAACCACCTCACTGCATTTATGTCCACTCTTGGGGAATATGGGGGTAGTTGTGCTGGCATCCTGCTACACCTGCAGCTCAGCAGCAGCTTGAGCGGTAGCCTGGGCAGCCGCAGCACTGCTTGGCATGGACTTCTTGGCAACGACTATCCTCACGTCCTTATAGGTTCCTTCTTGCCCTTGCAGTCCGTGGCAACAGTCTGTGGAGACATGGGTGGAGTCCAAGGCTTCAGCCTGAAGTGCTGCAGGAGGCTAGGTTGTTTTGGAGTACCTGGTCCCGATCCGCCACTACCACCACTGAGGTATTTCTCGTATAGCGGTCCCCATTGACCCAGTTGAGCCACTTCTACAGCCTACACTTGTAACTTTCTGCGAAGAGCCTCCTCACATTTGTTGGCTCCCTCCAACTGTTCTTTGGTGGCAAAGGCATCCATGGTTCCTGCATGTCCCACGCCTTTGTAAACTTTGAGTACAAAGGTGTACACTATTTCAACAGCCATGTTGCTGTCAAAGTCTCCAGGGTCAAGGTCCAGCCACTGGTCCCACAAGTTCTCTAACTGCAATACTGTCCCATGCCTGAGTTCTGCCCGTGCCATGTACAACTCTTCCCAATAGCGGTCCCGCCTCATCTTGTTGCGGACAGCACTGCTGGCATCGTCATCCATGGGCAGTGTCCACTTGGTCAAGGCATCTCAGGCTACTTCTGCTGTGCTTTCAATCTCCATATACTGCAAGCAATCTTGCAACAGGAGTAGCTGTTCATTGGGAGAGGCATAGCGGGCATGCTGTGTAACTGTCTCAGCAATTAAGGGGCTGTGTGGCCATCATGCTTCAGGGAAGACCCCTTCCAGCATGCCGGGCTGCAACCAGGGCTTGGTTGCCGGGTGGTTAGTGCTCTCTATCAATTCAAGAAGATACAGCAGCTTGCTGTCCATGTTTGGCAGGTTCGGAGCTGGTGATATCTTCAGCAGGTTCTCACACACAACTCTGCTTAACTATGTTGTCTCTCTGGAGGTCAATGATGAATGAAAGGCAGTTTTCCCACGGTTGGCCTTTTATTGCAGGAATGACGTCAGGATCACGTAACAGGGGATTCCCACTTGCACGCGCTTTGAGGCACTCACACATGTGCGGACTGGGGGATACCCCCAGTTTTCCCACCAATTTCCTGCGTGATCAGTGAAGCGTCATTTCAACTTCAGATGTCAAAGAGGCAACAGCTATGTCTGAAAAGGTCAGTACTCCACATCTCCCTGCATACTGACCCCACTGCACCCCACTGCACACTCTGAAGGGGCAACCCACACTGTGGACACCAGTGTGTCTGCAGTGGGACCTGCAGCAGGTGCACAGGCTGCAGCTGGGTGTCTTTCATGGTTTTCCTTTTCATCTTTCATATTTACAATATTTTGACCGCTTCTTCGGATCCCAAAGTCAGTGGGTTGCCAGCAATCTCCCCCCAGGTTACTAAACTCTACCCTCTTTTTATTCCAGGATGACAACAACACTACAGGAGGTGCTGACCAAGAGGGTGAACAAGAGGGCAACACTGGCAGTAATGGCAGCATGGCAGGGGTGCACCTGCAGCTCCAAGTGCAAATGGCCCTGTGGCTCCCCCAAACACCACCAGCCATGTGCCTGGGACTGTTGTCCATGCTGAATTCATGAGAGGGACCCTTGTGGTTGGTCTGGAGGCCACATTTGACCTCCTTGTAGGGGAACAGCATCAGCTACCACTTTGGGAAAATACAACATAGGCCGCTACAAGAAACAGATGGAGCACCCTGAGTGCAAGTTCAGGGATAACCCGGGCCTCCTCCACGATGAGACCATACAATACTGGGGCCCCACCGATATCCTAGACTACATTCCCATCATCACGATGGAGGCACAATCTCAACATGTAATGTGCAATCTAATGGGCCATGGCATGTTTGGATCCTACATTCAGAAAGACAAGACTGTACTGCGTCATCCATGCACCCCTATGTGACTCTCTTATTGACAGCTGCAGTGGACACTGATGTGTCTGGCATCAGGGAGAGACATATCTGTACAATGCAGGTCCTCAGACACCAGTATTAGTCTGTGTGCCCCATCCAGGATGCAATCTCATGGCTCATCACTGAAGATCCAGTGCTTGGTTATGAGGCTGCTTGCTTTGCCTTCATCAATTCCCACACTAGGGCAGGTCTCTGAGCATAGGACCTGATGACTGGAGACCTCCAAGTACTTTATGCTTATTTTGTGGATGATACCGGCCTGCTGTGAACATCTCCTTTGTGAGGCCCGATGTCATGTCTCAGAGTCCATCAGCTCTTGGAGACTAGAGATGGGGATTGTCATCCCCTACAATGCTGATGAACAGACCAAAGACTTCAAGCCTACTGTTGCAAACACAGTCTACCTCCATGTTATGGAAGACAGACCACTCTTGGTGTATGTCCTGCCGGAACACCCTCAAGAAGACTATCTGGGCAAGGATGGGCACTTGATCTTCACAGTCAAAGTCAGATCTGGGGGTCCTGCCCCATGTAGTACCTGTCCATCCTCCTCTGGGTGGCAGCAATGTTGCTTTTGGCACGGGGCTAATTAACAGCCTCAGCCTCTCTAGTGTATGTGGCAATGCTCCCATTGATGGAGGTGATGCACATGAACGTGAGAAGCAGCACCAACCCTTCACTGTGAACTCGACTCTTATGGATGAACTGGCTACCTTCCGGAACCAATGGGTGAGCTATCATGAGATGTGGGCTGAGTATCTAGCTCTGAGAAAGTGTGCCAGGCTACAGTAAACAGTGAGGTTGAGAGGAAGATCAAGGAGGCTTGGCACACCTTGAGAAAGATAGATTTGGGTGAGACTCCCTTGAAACATGGGGATCGCGTGACAGACATGGCCTGTGTAATTCAGGACATG
The DNA here is from genome assembly GCA_038406195.1 of Haplosyllis anthogorgicola. Classification (NCBI taxonomy): domain Eukaryota; kingdom Metazoa; phylum Annelida; class Polychaeta; order Phyllodocida; family Syllidae; genus Haplosyllis; species Haplosyllis anthogorgicola. Next base: position 446 of record JBCAUI010499485.1, on the reverse strand, counting down.
AGAGCCACCGTGGCCATGCTCCAACTCAAAAGTCTTGAGGAGGCCAAGAAGACCATCCTGAAACTATGGCACAATGCACAGGTCAACTTTGCTCGCAACCATAGGAATGCCATCTGACAACTCGTACAAAAAGCAGACTTCCACAGTTTTGGCATGATGGAATCAGAGTTCCATTCAGTCAGGGTGGGCATGCCCCCTGTGATTATGTGCAGGTACTGAGGGAACTCGCCTGAGGGTTGCTGCTGTTGCAAGCACTCAATGTCGTGGGCTACATGTGTGCTTGACTTGGGGAAAGTCATGTACTCGCTCGCACTTACACATTTCATGGATCATCAAGGGTCTTACACTGGTGAAGATATGTAAACCTCTTTTATCTATGATGCTACTGCCATATTCTAACACGAGACATCACAACAAGAGTTCACTGGTTCTTTCTCCATTTGGAT
>JBCAUI010499484.1:0-26643 GCA_038406195.1 Haplosyllis anthogorgicola | reverse complement strand
TTGACACTGAGTCCATACCTGCTGAAAATGCATTTCCCCCAGCCAGGGGGGGTGGGTGGGGGGTGGCAGGCAGGGGGGTGGGGGTGGTCCTGGTAAACTTTTTTGCAATGGCGGCCCAGAACACAAATATAGATTTCGTCCTATACATAGACCCTCATTGCTGAAAGCATGAGGGTCAATTAGATTGTTTTCCTGAAACACAAGTGTCTGTTATTCAGTAACTGTATTGGACCATCTGGACGTTTTGAGCAAACTCCGTCTTGAGAGATATGTATTCACGCTATGTTGTGCACAACCTCATTCGGCCGATTTTATGGCAAGGAATACATTCATTTCTAAGTTTTCTTAAAGATCATCGCATGATTTCTCACAATTGGCATGGTTTTTTGTGATATTCTTACACGCATTTTTTTATGGTGAATTGTATTCTACTTTTATTTTGCTTAATAAGTACTGCAAAAAAATTAATGTTATTTGGAGCAGTTAATTACAGACTAGGTAAAATGTAAATCACAGTTATATCCGTAATACCTGGTAACCGATTGACAACATTTAATGCTACGTTGCTGTGAGTCATGTGTTTTTTGTCGTACTACACCCCAGGGAATTTATTCATTTTATGTATTCCATTTTATTTTAGGTAACAATGTTGTGTGGTAAATTCAAATCAAAAGAGAAGGAGAAAGAGGTGTTTGTGTACGAGCAGTATGCACCGAGTAGAAAACTGAAGATTCAAGAAGAGAATTCGCGACCAGAAGAGAAGATTGCTGATTCGGATTCAGCGTGCGATGTTGCAGACAGAGCGTCAACATTATCAGCAGAACCAGTATGTACATGTACACGGAACATTAAATACTTCACAACTCGTGTCGTGCAAAATGCGCAAAAGATGCATAATAACAAAATTAGCGAAATATCACAATTTTAACAAATAGTTTCAGTTTCTAGAGAATTTTTTGCTGATCATATTAGCTTATAGTTGAAAAATAAAGTTGTCAAGTTATTTGAACTGCATTCACCAGTGAAATGTCACACTGTGTTAATTTGAAAACATTATTATTTGAAGATTAACTTTGCATTACATATTACTAAACCGCTGTAACAATAAGATTGGTTTAGAAATTATCAAATATAATGCACTGTGCATGATTGTCAAAGCCTACGAAATACGGAATTCAAAACCTGCGAGGGTTGATTTGGTGCAGAATCCGTCTCTAGGAGGTGCTGCCATCTTTAGTTAATATTCTCTCCCGACAACCCTGGTCAACAAACAAAGGCATCCACATCTGATATGCCGTATCGTATGAAATTGAATATATCAATAACGTATGTGGTTGTTTGTCGACAACCTGTTGACATATTTGACAGCTACTTAAGGTAATTCATACGTGAATGCTAAATTGACATTTTAAAAACGGAATTAATGCTCTATCAGGTTCGACGAAAAAAGAAATTCACTTTCGGCTTTTTGCGAAAAAGGAAACTTGAAAATGGAGATGTCTAAAAATATGCCTTGACATATCATTCCTTTAAATGGAGGAAAAAAAGTTAGGGCACAAGTGCCATGTCAGAAATAAGATGCTTGACAATATCTCCAACCTGTGAATTAATACCATAGAAATCAACACACACAGTCCCGCACACACGTGTGGGGCTGTGTGTGTGTGTGTGTGTGTGTGTGTGTGTGTGTGATTAATACTTAAATTCACGGTTATGATAGGGACGACTCCGAAATAGATAGCATGTTTTGTTTTAGTCAATTTCATAGAAAATGTCAAAGAATTCTTTAATACGAACTGAGGCATGTTGAGTCCTTTCAATCTGTTTTTGGATTGACATTACTACATACTGTATGTTCAGTATCACACTTTATCAAGACATCGTTCTGACAGCTTGGACAATTTGACCACTTGCTTCACATTCCTGTAGGTAATTCGTCAAAAAGTTTTTACCGAACAAATTTTAACTACACTACGGGCACAGAACTTCAGTATTTATGTGTCTATAATCCAACCAAAGATGTAACATACTGGCTAATAAAATTACATTATATTGTTCAAGTGACTTTGATCACCACAATAATGTTTTATTTTTATATCTGCAGATTGCCTCATCATCTCCATTTCGCGAGTCGGGTTATTCTAGTGGCAGCTACAACCCGAGTGCGACGTCGTCGGACGGACTGTTCGCGGATATTTACAGCCCGGCGTCCGCTGTAGGAAGCACGGCGCTGCCTTGTGCGATGATGACACCCTCACCCAGCTCCGACACGGACCAGATGTCTGATATATACCAGAGTCTCAGTCTGTACAGTACCGCACCTGTACAAATCATGCCAGGTACGTTGATTTTGGTTTTTTTTAAAGTTTATTCTATTACATACTGGATGAGAAACTGTAAAGGACGGATCACATCCTAAATATTTGCTATCCAGTTCAGAACTCAAGGCGACCATCTGTGTATGCGTTAGATGAAGGAAATGATAGAAAATTAGAAATATGTTTGGATTTCTTAATTTTATGTACATTGTGTGCATTTTATGTACATAAAACAAGAATAGTTTTGTCGTATTATTATGGATTGTTTAAAATGCCACACCACCAGTAACTTCAACCGAAAATAATGTTAGCTAATATAAGGCCCTATAATAAATCAAATGGATTAAATAAAAACAACCAGTTATCGTTAGGCTTATGCTACAAGAACAGATGTTTCGGTCAGAAATCACCTGCATTATAACCGTAGTGTTACCGCACTGTGTCGTGCCTTTCGCCCCTAAATTCTACGTGGACAAATTAGCGGGGCAAGCAACTGACCTTTAAGGGCAGCTTTACAACAATGTAAGTAAGAGTTAAACGTAAGATAGGATAATGCGATAGACTTCAGTGGTAATCCTTGTAGTTGAACTCTAGCTTAGGGTAGAAGTTTCGCCACGAGTTGTCCCGAAATTATTCAACGGGATAACCTAATTATTATAATTAGACAGAGTTGTAATCATTAGTTTTTACTGCGGTTTGGACTAGTGTCTAATATCATGACATCGCTTTCCGTAAAATAATAACCCAGAAATGTGATAAACACCACTGCTTAGAAGGAGCAGGTGTAAAAAAGTTGACAATTAATAGATGGCTATAAAACACCAAGCACGAAAGTTTAATGCATCAATTTCATCACATTATCACTATCGCTTTTCACAATGGCTAATTACTGGTTCCTAGAAAAGTTGTGACCCAAGTTACTTAGATTAAATCTCGAGTTTGAACAACAGGCAGTGAAATTTCAGAACAGTTGGTCGGACGAAGGCCGACTGGTTTGTTATGATATAATATCCGTAATCATTAGTTGTATGTAAACACTCGTGACAAGATAGCTCAAGGATCAGCTCAACTTTACTTGTCACTTGAAAGAACAGTAGGCGATTGCCTGCCAATCTAATTGAGCTTTTGACCCCCTCCAGGTGTCTAAAGTTGAACATTTGCCCATGGCTGATTCTGCATTTCAACTTCCGACACAATAATAAATTTGAAATGAAATTTCCCTCTTGTGTATGGAGTTTATGACACTAAAAAGTGTGATTATAAATGTGAAATTATGATGCGCATTGTTCAGAAGACAACATAATACAATGTAAAGCGATAATATCCATTGAATATGTTGCTGGCGGCCAGGTGCATCTTACAGTTGAAAGGCACTGATTTGTTACTCTTACAATATAACTCCCGTATAGATCAGGCAAATTTCCACAATTATCTGGGAAGGACTAAAAGCCTACACTTATGTGATTATCCAACTAAGTAAATTTTAACAGTAAATCATTTGAGTATTCAAGCAATAATGGGTGGCAAACATGCCAACTACAACTTGCATACCGTTAAATCAAAATTCTTTTGCAACATTCGCTCTTTTACATATTTTACATGACAAAATGTCATAAATAAATGAATTTAACTAAACCAGTAATGTCAATATTATATCGTACTCAAAGTTTTCTTCATAGACTTTTAGATTTTTAAAAATAAATAGTTTCTTAACACGACTAATTTAACATGCAAAGACATAGATCTATTTAGTTTAACTAATGGATGTTAGACGTGTGTGTAACTGATCAACAATAGACACGAAATTGTAGGAGAAATTTCGCCTTTGAAAAGGGAACGTTACGCTTTCTGCTACATGTGTACATTCACAAATATTCATAAGATTGCATCAATCTTCATTTTCTTGATTGTAACTCCTTGTGCGCTGTATGTGTACATGCGAAACATAGTCTCACGGCTTCTGAAACTCAGCTATGAACATTTTTCTCGTGATTTGAAATCACATGCCACTGTACAATTAAAGAATCACTGATCCTTATCATTTTTAAGTTCCGACAAAATAACTTAAGTACTAAATTTACAGACTTGAGACATAGCGATAATTTTTTGTCGCTGAATGGGAAAGGCCCTGAGATTGTTTAACTTTAAGGATGTTTCCTAAGCGTTTGCAAATGAGTGTGACATTTGTTCGCGGAGTGCAGAGGGCAAAAGGGTAGAATTTGCATTATTTATCATAAGCGTGCCTTTGATGTATCGATGGTACACCTATGTCCAAACATGGAATGTAAACTCATCCTCTTGAAACAAACCAGATTGAGCCTGAAATCACATGCATAACACCACCTCTTGTCTTGTTGTCTATTTGCTACTAAAAGATAGATCTAATTGGGCATGTGATTGATTTGTTCAGCCAATGTATTGAAGTGACACTGTGACAATATTTTCCACATTAAACATATCAAAGACAAGGGGTTTATGCGTGTCGTAAAATTGGAATAAATTGGAAGTTAAGTCTCAATAGTTTGAAGACTGAAATATATCACCAAACTTTTATTGTAACTTCAAACGTTTTTGTTTAAACTGCATAATGGCAGCATTTAAAATTCCAAGACAGTAGCTAGACATCACACTGACCTTTGTATCATTACATGCTCATTATACTCACCCTTGTGTCACATTATGAGAGTTTGATTACTGTCCCACAGATAAAAAGATGCGCCTGGAATATATCAAGCTCATCTTATTATGATGATTATTGCATCTTATGTAATATTGATATGATACGCTTGTCAAGATAAAAGAGTAAAACAGATTTAATCGGATGACAGGCACAGATTTGAGTTAAAAATCCTCCCTAAATCATGAGAAAATTAAACAACTTAAGTGTCAGTAAGTGCACAAAACCTTTTAAAAAGTTTGCGCATGGTTTTAAATTTTGTCAGTGCTTTTTAAATTTTATTTACAAATTTTTTTTAGGTCACTTGAAAATTGCTCTGTATATCAATCATGGGCTTCTCACTGTTCACGGTATGTTCCTTATGTTCAGATTTTATTAATATTTTCAATACAATAAAGTTCACGTTTCATATTTTAAATTGTACATGTTTTATAGTAATAATAACGAATATAATTCGTTTTTTAGTGATGGAGGGAACACAACTTGTGTCACGAACTGGTCAAAAGTGCAACAGCTTTGTTAAAGTGAGTTAATTGGATTTTGTTCATCTGTTGCGTTGAAGACCTCTGATCCCAGGTTATCTGCTGGAGAAAATATATCATTGGTCAAACTGATGGGAATTTTTCTTACACGTAATACGTTTGCAGTAATATATGGGGGCGTTTAGCTGTTCAGATTAAATAACAGCAGCATATTCTGTGTGTGACCACCACCTTGTGCGACCCAGATTACGAAAAAATGACCTTGATAAGTTTAATATGACCTCGTCTCTTTGCATTAGCCAAGTGAACTAAAGGTCAAATGGCCAGGTCATGGGATTATCTCATAATGATTACCACAGATAGCCAATTCTTCTGTTACAATTTTGAATTTCCAATACGTTATGTGCCGGTTTAAAATGTGTAAACAATACATTTAATAATACATTAATTTTCACTTCAGGTTGGGCTCATACCAGATCGAGATCTTCATGCCTCTTGTCAAACCAGTATCAAGCATGAAAATAGTAATCCAGTTTTTGATGATAAATTTACTTTGTAAGTGCTAGATGAAATATTTTAATTTTATATTTTTTCATTTATGTTGATACATTTTGAATTTACCTTTTCTATTCATAATTGCTGTTTGTTTGCGTTTTTGATTGTTTTAAAATATTTTATTGTTACAGTGAAATGAGGGAAGAAGACAAGAAAAGCCGCGTCCTGATTTCTGTCTGGAATATGTACGAATGTAACTGTGAGTTTCTTGGCTGTATGTCATTCGGCGTGCGACATCTGCAATCCAAGAGGAAAGATGTGAGTGGCTGGTACCATCTGCTGTCACAGAGCGCCGGAACAAGAAAACATCTGCAGGTCAACATTGCGAAAAGCAATTCTGGTAAGTCTTACATAATATATGTAATTGCCAAAATAAAAAAAAAGTGACTACCAATAGGTCAAGTGATGACGAAGGAGCTCTGGAGAAGTGCTGTTGTTTGTATCAATGTATCGTTATTTTGCAGATTACGGTAGCTTGTTAGACATGAAGATTACCAGGTCAATGCCTATGCATATAAAGGTAATTGTCTCCCATTTTTTTTTTGAAATCTGGATAAAATTGTCGATCGTTTAATTGACAAAAGTATGCATGGATCACTATTTACATTCGAAAAAATAAATGTTAAGCAAAATAGTTATTAATTAGGATCTGTAAATCTTAGGTGATTGTGTCAAGAAGTGCAGAAGGATTTGGATTCAGTGTCGTCGGATACAATCCAGTAAAGATCGGCAGAGTCAGCCCCAGATCTCCCGCAGCTCTTTCCGGACTCAGAAATGGTGACTCTATTTTTGCCATAAATGGGCAAAACGTCAGCAAAGCCACCGCGGATATGGTGGCAAATATCATTATGTAAGTGTACATTAAAGTTTCACAGGCACTAACGTTGTAATTACATTTCACAATGATTGAAGACACTATATTGTCACATACATGTAATTATTTATATTAATTTACTTTTCCAGGAACGCACCAGGCCAAATTCTGATAGAAGTAAACCGATCTGAGGACAAGGAGAACATGACTCCCCTTCATAACATGGAAGAGGAATCTGGTATATACGAACAGCTGTCAGTCGTCACCGATACTCAGTCACTGAACCAAGCAGCCATGTTTCAACAGCATCGGAACCCAAGTCTGATGACCAGGAACTATGGTGGTCTCTATGGATCACTGCCTCATCAGATGGGACCAAGTTCACTGCATGGTTCATCACAAAGTTTACAGAACATGTACGCCACCTACCATGGTAACCAAAACCACATGGTATCAGGGTATCACCAACAAGCATTTCCATATTTTTTGACTAGAAATGGAACTGTGTACTCTTCTGTCCCACAAAACCAACCGAGCACGAGTAAATGCAAGCAAGGTTATGTTTCCATGGATATTCCCAGCAGGACATCACCTGTATATGCTGTTCCTAAAAATATGTCTGGGTTGAAGGAACAGTGGGTTGACTTTGGGCCTCCAGGAACGGAAGAAGTGTGTTCTGGCAATACACAATCTTGTGACTTTAACCATGTTCTGTCTGACAAAACCAATCGAGTGAATCAGAAGTCTTCTAGGAACAACCAACAGGCAAGCACCGTGAACCACAGTCATCAACCCGTCAGGTCTGGTGCTGTATTTGGAGGACTATTACCGATGAAGACTCCTCTACCTGCCATTGAAGAAGATCTATGCGACTGCAGTGTATCTGAAAGTGACAACAAGTCCAGATCGTACAAGAGCTGCAAGGGTGCTGAACTGACGTCACAAGAGGATGGAAACACCGACTACCTGTCTATGTCAAATAGTGATTCTCTAGAACGTATCACGCCACTGCCAGATATCACACAAAGCTTGGAGGTAAATACTCTTTAATAATTCAACAAACATGTTAAAGTCTTCAATGTTTAAAGCATGATTTCGTGTTTTGGAAAGGTTGATCCTAAAGGAATGTGTCGTTACTTTCAGAACTTGTTGTCACCCAAGCAGAGAATGAAGAGGGCCGTGGAAGGACTGATAAGTTGCGAGGAGTCCTATGTGAAGCACATGTCCCTCGGTGTCCAGCAGTATTCGCGTCCTCTCCGACACTGCGTTATTACGAATGCGGATCATCAGACACTCTTCCAAAATATCGAAAAGGTAAATGTAACGTATAGTAGACATTTACTAAAAGTGGGATTTATTTCACTTCGCATTCACCAAGCTGTATATATAGATAAATTGACTAGAACAATATCACAGCATTTGTCGTCACGGTTCAATTAAACATACGAACATTTCCATTGTATAGTTGGTAGCAATATCAGAGTGTCATGTGAACCAACTACAAGGCAAAGGTAGCCCGATACCAGATCCACAAGAATCAGTGGGAGCAATGTACCAGCCCCGTCTGGACATAATGTGTGAAGCGTATCAAAAGTACTGCGAGAGATTACCGCATGCACTCAACCTTCTCCAACATCTACAGGAATACCCAGACTTCCGTAACTTCCTCAAGGTTAGTTTGTATTCACAATTACATGTCCTAAAATGACTGCAGATACATCTAGATTATGTCATGAATATCAAAACGTCATTTACTTAAGATTGTAATTTTTATTTTTCAGCAGTCTTCATGCAGTGAACTGAGTTTGGAGTCTTTCCTCAATAAACCAGTAAAACATTTCCAGTTGTTGATGGCAGACTTCAGCAAACTTCTTCAAATCACCCCAGACTCACATCATGACTATGAATCGCTAAAATCTATTGCAATTGGTAAGGAAATTTTAGCCAGATATGGCAGAGAATACTACAGACAAAATAATACTTTATTTCGATAATTTACATCAGATTTAAATGTGCTCTTGTAGCATCCTCATTGCTTACGAGCATGCATACATCGTATTAATTGATTTTAGCATTAAAGAACACTGGAAATGCAGCAGGCATCAGCCCTGCTCTAATGAGCTGCTCCACTCCAGTCTGCAGTCCTGTCCTTTCAACTGGCAGAAGGTCTCTGAATCAGAGTCCATGCGTGAAGTCCAGCAACAGATCCAGAACATCTCAAACTGCAGTTGATGTGGAACTCGAAAGTCTCGCGGAGAGATTGGTGTTCCCTGCTCATGTACCACACGTAGAGATTGTTGCACCAGGCAGACATATTATGTTCACCTCACATCTTCTCATGGCAGAGGAAAATAAGTGGACAAAGGTACGTTTGTGTATAGTTTGTGTATCGTTACCTTTCAATAACATCAACGATTTTAAAATCAACAAAAGGCATTACTTGTTTTAAGAATTTAACTTGTGCCTTAACACATACGATATATAGGATCCTATTTACCGTCTGTGGCCTAAATACCAAGAAATAGAACATGTCTTCAAATTAATTTGAACCAAATGTAACTTATCTGACTTGTCATGTATTTTTATAGGTGTGGGCAGTTTTATTGAGTGACATGTTGCTCTTGACCAAAGAAGATGAAGACGACAGGTTAATTGTGTTACAAAACCCTATTCAACTGGAATATGTTCTCAACATTGATAACACATCCCATCGTAAGTGTAAACTTTATGTTTGGTCTTGGTTAAATCATAATAATTTATCAGTCAAAATTTCGTTGTTGTTTATTCGTGACTGTCTCTCTTCAGTTTTAAAGGAAACAACCTTGTCAAAATAATTATAATGTAGAAGTGACAGTAACATATTTCTATTTAGAAAAGTCTAATGGTAGACTGTAGTGTCTCCATGTAATTTCAGCTACGGAACTAGTGCTTGTCACGAGAGAACAGAATCGCTATGGGACATTGTCATCGAAGAAGAGACGGTTGGTACTTCGAGCCATTTCACTTGAACAGAAATGTGTGTGGAAAACTCTCATTGATCAGAGGTCTAAATGTGCTCTACAACAAGCTAAGTGGGGCACTTCCACCTCTTTTTAATACTTTAATTAGCAACTCTTAAATAAGGATAAAAATGTAACATAAATCATAACTGGTAGAAGTATTATTGCATTTATGTGCAAAGATAAAAATAGTTGAAACTGTTGTAAAAAAAATGTTGCACAAAAGATGTATAAAGCACAGATGTTTGTTATCAGATTTGTATTATGTAATTATAAAGTTCACTATTTTGTTAATGAACTAAAATATTTAGCCATATTGGTGCTATTATGTGTGTGCGTTTGTGTGTGTGCATGTGTGTGTGAGTGTGTGTGTAGAAGTGTGTGAAGGTTATTGTGTGAGTGAATACAATAGAAAGTATTGTATTGCATTTGGATCTACAACCGAATAAATGTAGGGTAACCTGTATGACATGTCGTGTATTTATATGTTGTCTGTGTAGAATTTATACGTATTTCACTGTTATTTATACATTCACCATTAAAATAATTTCAAAGACAAATACATACACACACAACTCATTGTACTGTATTGATCAACAAATGAAAAACTGAACTGTTAAATAAATCTTTGAAAATGCAAGATACAAACTCTTTTTCTTGTCTTTGATTAAGTTACACTTTTTGAAAAGATAAGAAGAAACGTTCGATTTTTCCACGGTATGACTTAAAAGAATCTAATAAAAAGATTGGACATCTGTAATAGGGTCTTTTGACAAATTTAAGCCGTAGCAGGGTTCCTATTTAATATGAGCATTACAATAAAGTAATTGTCAGGCAAGATGGCCCGTCTTTGCATATTTACCAGCCTTTTAATTAAGACGAATTGAAAAAGGAAACCACTAGATTGCCACAATTTCGTCATCAACAGACATATGATTTTGGTGGTACAAATTTGACCAGTATGTGGCTTTCAACAGGCTTTTCTTGTCTATCATTAGATCTCTACCCTAATGACACTGCGACAATGTGATGGAGTAAATATGAACATATGATACCATGGTACGTTTAGGCAATGACTCAACTGGCTGCGGGTTATATGGGCAACAGTAATTATGATCTACAGATATAAGAAAATAACAATGTGTTGGACAAAAGTGAGGTGGGCGGTTTTGTAATTTTGTTCAAACAAATCTTCAGGTAGCGGTTAATATCACACTGGCTGTTGGTAAAAAGTTAAAAGCGAAACCTTCGCAACAGGAATAAAAATATACGTATGTGTTACACAAAACCATATTTTAAATGTCCTGTTGAGTCAAATTGTTAGATGCCACTGAAAAAAAAGCAATAGATTTTTCAACCTTGTTTAAAAAATACATATACTTTGGCGAAAACGAGAAAAAAAATCAGAGATAAACATGTAACGCAATTTGTCTGCGCGCTCTTACATTTACGAATTCTTTCCAAATCATCGTCATAAAATAGCCCGAACACATGCAATCTGATTTCTCCAAATACACGGAAGGAGAGGGTTCAAGTTTGACTAAAGACTAAAAACAGCGCGTTGCATTTCTTCAACTTCAAATTAAAGTGTTTTTCTGGTTCATACGAACGTGTCCAAAGGTTAACTACACTCAGTATTTTTTGTATCATGCACGAAAGTTCTGTTCTGGAGGGTATAGAGTAATAGATTTCAAAAAAAAAATTGTTGTAATTTATTATTGTCGTAAAAGTGTCGAAGTATGTTAACTATGGACTATCGAAGCTACAGTTGTGAAAATTATGGTTGGGGCCGCAGATAAATCGTTGGCTTACAAACTTATTAGTGTGGGTAATAATATATTGCATTTAGCGGACATGCAGTCACATAAGAGCGACCTTTACGGATGACCTCAAGGCATTGATGACGCCACATGATACGCGCCAGTCAGTGTGGCCCAGCAACTGTCAGTAACCCAAAGAAGTCATGCTTTTATGCCAATTAACATTGTATAATGACCTCCCTATTCCTCCCAAAAGACTGATTACTTTCTGAAAAACAAGATAAGACTCATATTTTTAAAGTTGCATGTCCTTATTAGAGAGACTGCTCCACAGTTAGTAACCCCTTCTCCCAGGTTATCTTAAATCTCTGCCCTAAAAGCTTGTCAGTTTTAGGTTATACTTTTTTCCCAACTAAACATTTACTTGTCATTTATTATGGAGGATTATTTAAGCTATCAAGAAATCTACTTCAGTTGCTGAATACAAATTCCAAACATGTAAACGTAGACGGTTGTCTTTCAAAGATATGTTTTAAATAGCATTAGCTAATTTTGATGTCATTAACGTAAAAGATACAGCTAGAATTGCGGTTAAAACTAATACCAAAACAACATTTTTCCATAAGTATTTTATTTATTTGAAAACAATAACAATAAATTAATTTAACATAGTTTTACTAAAACTTTCTACCGATGAGAGTTCTCACTCCTTTGATATCAGTGTTTCTCTTGGGCCCCCTCAGAGCCTTTTTTTCAAACATTACCTTTTTTATTGGTGACATTCTTTGTTTTCTGAGTATAGGTATTTAAGGAATATTAAAAGTAAACATATTTAGGATTTTTAGATGTTGACTGTAGAAACTGGTACAGACTGGCAATGTATTAGTCAAACTAATAACTACGGTATTTACATGCAACATGGCTAAGCTCAGAGTCAATGGAAACATGGCAGATGATTACACACAAACCTTGCACATATATGTGCTTTTAAAATTTACAATTGCAATAAATAGTTTTAAAAATAATAACACAGCTACATGTCATATTTAGAAAATGTACAATTAAAATATAACAAGTTGCGGACATAAATTCACATTTGTACCTCAACATTCATTCACTTTCACATTCACACAAGTTCACATACATTCACTTCGTGTACACATTAAATAATGGACATTTGATAAACAGCTGAAATCAAGTTTTTCTATCAGCTGGATACGGATTAATAAAATTTTCTACAATCACCTACAAAGAAAGAGAGTCGAAATTTCGAACAGCAAACATATTTACAATTAAATAATTTGTCCTAAAATCCCGCAGAAAATACGTTAACACGTCGTGAGTATCACATAAAGTTCTAATCTTTGCGAGCTTCACTTGTGTACAGTTTGTAGATGTAAGTAGATTTCTGTAAGTTTTTCTTATTTCTCATTTCTTCTCTTACCAATGTGATACACACTTTTTATTCAAACGTAATTCCTGCCATAAAGATGAAATATTCTGTACAGTAATATTTCACAATTTGTTAAATCAAATTGTGTTCTCTGATCATGTTACACCGACACTTAAATAAGCACTTTTGGTACTCCATCTGTCCTCTGCTTTTTACAGTCACAGATTTATTTCAAAAGTATCATAATCTATTTTCTGCTAATTTTGATTGAAGAATTTTTTGTTTTTGAACTCGTTCTAATGACGAAGTTCTGACAGTAGCGAGTCTTTGCTCCAGTAGATTCTTCCACACACACTTCTGTTCCAAAGTTTTTGCCCTGAGTTCCATGCTCTTCTCCCCGACCATACTTCTTACTTTGAATTCTGAAGCTGCAAGATAAAAGAAAGCAATCAGTAAATGGGCATGGAAATAAACCTGTTCGCATTTTCTACTTAATTATTAATTTAATTGTTGCAATTTCCTATCATCACGCTTGTATTTGTATGGACAGATATTTCAAGGGGTGTACTTTTAAATAAATCTTCAGTCATTTCTGTAATTATATCTTGATAAGGACTTTAAAATAAACTTACGATGTGGAGATAAGAAGCTGAGATGAGTAACTTGACTAAGAGGCAGAGGTTCTCGCACCACGTTCAGTTTGCCTGATGTATCAAGTCGGGTTAATATCAACAACTCACTGAACAAAGCTGCACAAACCTGTAAAGAACAATAGATAAATTGGTAAAAAGACAGACACATAAGAGTTCGATTGCTTGAAAAGTATGTCATCAGCAGTAGATGTAAGATTTTAAATCTTGAGAATTTAACTTGGTGTACAGAAATTAGTTTTCAGTGTACAGTTAAACTGCAAGAAAAAACAAGGTACTTACAGTGGTCCACTGTGAATCAGGTGATTTCCACATTAACTCTCCACAGTAGATCAAATGTCGCATCAGAGGCACAAACTTAGATTTCTGTAAAGTAAATGAAACAAATTTTAAAAATTAGAGATAACATCCTATGGCTCTCAGCGTCTCTTTTGATAATCTTAATACAACTTTTTTCTTCTTTTTTTTCAAATGTTTATTATTTTACTGTACCTGAATATGTGACGGGAATGTAAGTCTCTGCTGAAAGCTGAGTGCGTCCACAGCGACACTGGATCCGCCTCTGGCCAACGTCTCATCTGCTGATAACTTAGACAGGAAGGTGGATTCCATTGAGATGTCAGACTGACGGGACAAACCAGATGATCCCATGTAATCTGATGATCTGGAACATCCAGATGTTCTTGAATATCCAGAAGACTTGGAAAAGGCAGATGATCTGGAGATCCCGGATAGAGCAGAATATGTCGATGTTCTGGATAATCCGGATGAGCCGCTATATCCAGATGATCCAGATACAAGGGATGCTCCACTGGGGTGCTTTTTAGACAGTTTATTCCGGATCTGATAGATACGAACCATTGCCGTATTCATTTCTGAAAAGAAACAAAGACATCTTGAAATTGCATGTGACCAACATTTGGAGAGTATGTCATGCAATCTCTTTGTTATTAGTACCATGGCTCCATCAGTTGACTAAAGGACCTAGGTTAATATCTAGTATATAATTATGTAACTGTATCTTACCATGTAATACTTGATGGATGGGGAAATGATCGTGATGATGACTAGGAGTGTTGGATGCAACTAACTTCAGATGTTCGTGTAAGCTCTTAAGGTATAAGCAGGGTGTGTCGACAAAGTCTTCAATACTCATTTCAGTGTAGACTTCGTCACTTGTCTGAAAAAAGGAAAACAATGCTTTGTATTAGACTTGAACAAAGTATTTGTTAGGAATGATACATTTGCCAGGAATGCAACTTCTGTACTTGATTAAACACACCAAAAATAACAAACCTGGAGAAACATATTGAATTCAGGATATCCCTTGAGTTCTGAGAGAAGATTCTTTGCTGCATCAAGTCCCTGGAGATACGTTGTGTAGGAATCGCAAAGAATCTTTATCTGTCAGAAATAAAAGGACAAATTGATCTTAAATTTTATCAAACGAAGGCATCACAGTACTTCATTTAAAGTGTACAGTTTTCATGCACTTTACTTAACTCTTAAACATAGATTTTTACATGCATTAATTGTAATGAGTTGTGAAGTTGTACTCACTCTAGGTAAGTAGATAGCACCAACTGTATCGATAACATTTCTAGGAGACCCACTGTAGATGGCGCCCCATTGAGCCACTGAGTACGTTGCGCTCTTTTCGTTCAGCTGACGGACGTGAAACTCGGAGACAGCCACAAGCTGGAGAAGTGAATGGGTTTATGTTTAATTAAAAGAAACAAGGTGCACATAAAGACTCAATTTTATGCAACAATACGGGTGTATTAAACAAGAAAGCATAAACGTATTTAAGTGAACCAGTTGCTTCGTACACAACGGAGTAATGTATAAGATCCGCAAGAACATAGAATACCTACGTATTGTCACATACGTAAATCTTGAATTACAAAGGATGGTTTATTATTTTATATTTATAAATATTCACCATACCTTTTCAACGTTCTGAAATAGCGCTTGATGCTGTTGAGTCGAAATGACACAATGTCTAAGAGGACGTGAGTACTGCTGAACACCGAGTGACATTTGTTGCACAAACTGCTTCTCCAGCTTCAGCAGCTTCTGTATGGCTGATTGATGATCCTGTATCTCAGTTGGTAAATCCTGTAAATAATTTAGAGCAAAAAAAAAATTATTAAAATAATATTTTTTTTTGAAGTTATGTGTTCGTGTTTATGTTTGCAACAATAATTCTTTGAACCTAGAAAACGCCCGTTTTTTAATCGTGAGATTTAAATGTTATATAAAGGTCATCTGGGTAAGTATAAATAAAACATCAATAGCTACCTAGTGTCTGCAATATATCACAGATCATGTGAATTACTAGAACTGACTTTGATGTTTGTCTTGTGTACAGGTGCTTTTGTCATTTTACCTGAAATTTATGTTACCTAATTTTACCCTAGATGATACCCTTACGATACCTATGAGAGCCAAATACGTCTAAATCATATATCTTTCTCTGAATTACCGCACTGTTTACTACCACCTGGACAACATCTTCTTGGCAGCAGTAATAACCATATTCTTTATGTCTCCGGGTACAGTAACTGCCTTACTTTCAGGCACTTCTCACCTGTGGAATCCTTGTGCTCTCCTTGACTTCAGTAACAGCATCACCATTGTCCCTCATGTCGTGAGAATCGAACGTGTAGTTGTCTTCGGACAGTTGTGCGCTGTGAATTGTTGGCATTTCACTGAAGTTTCCCCTCTTTAGGGCCGCAAAGCTACTGCTGCCACTGAAGTTACTCAGTTCATCATACATTTCACTGGTTATGTAGGAGGGTAGAGCTGGTTTAACAATCATCTTGTTTTCCTTATTCTCATCGTTTTCAGGCATATCTCCTCTCTGTATGTCTAGTATGATTCTAGGTAATCCAGATCTATTTATAGAAAAGATAATGTGACTGTTGGTGCAGTATATCTGTTTAGCTGAAAGCCAAAAACACATCTTTAAAAGGATCCTGTTCTTACAACCCAAAACTGGATAAATTTATATTCTGCTTACCTGAGGATAATCGACTTGAGATCCCTGGCTGAAAGTCTTGACACAGTTTGACCGTTGTATCTCATAACGTAGTCACCCTTTTGGAGTCCTGCCACTGCTGCTGATGAACCTGTTAACATCAGGTTAATTCACATTCCTCCCTTTCGTTACGTTTTTGTTTAGCATGTTTACTAAAGTTTTCTATTTGTTTAACATTTCTGTGTTGTAATGTTTGCAAAGATCTACAAACCTCGGGTTCAAAGATATCAGAATTTAGCTTACCACTTTCTACTTTGGAAATAAATGCAGGTGACAATCCATCGAGACTAAAACCAAATCCCGTTGGTCCTCTCTTCATTACAACCTGTAAATTAACCAAGAAAAATTTTAATAAAACGTACAAAACGTTGAAAGGTAGTCATTCAAAGTAGACTTTCATAAGTCGCGCCTTTACAAATGCAGTACTGAACATTTTAAATTTTAAGTCCGTCGGGGTTTAATTAAAAAACGTACTTCATATATATTGGCGGTTTTGACAGAATGATGACACCTTAACTCCACGCACAGCACATATGTGACAATTTGTCTAAATATACATAACATTAAGTTGGCTAATATTTCCAGACCCCATGCTTGGGTTTGTGTACAAATTATGGTATAGAATCACCAAGTGCTGCGTAATCCCAACTTAATGATGTCTATGCTGTTGAGCATCAACATTGTACTTTTAAACCATTTTTTCCCAAACCAACTTTTTTTTTAGGTTCAAAGCTTTTATCTCTTAATTAAAAATATATCAGTCACTTTCGCTCTTTGGTCGATTGTTTGTCCAGAAAGGGATGTTAAACACAACTGTCTTTTTGAACACCGTACATTTTGTGCTTGTTTTGAATGTATATGTACTTAGAAAAATAAAGTTTGCATCAAAACAACACCAGGCTCATCTTTCGTATTTCCTTTTAGCTTGAATCTATTCTCTTTGTACAAATCTATCTAAAATATTTAACATTTAAAAAATAATCAAGGAGACTTACTGTGAATGATTCCAACTGCTGATGACATTCTTCATTGGTGTTCGCAAGTGATTTTGATTTTGCTGTTTGCTCTCGATTTCTTTTATCTGTAAAACAAAACATTTTGAAAGAAATATTTCAAATGTTGGCTTTCGCAATGAAACTCTCTGGTTTATGAGAAAATACAGTGGTCAAGTCAAGCTTTATTTACTTAGAGTACCACTATGCTTGCTGCATTAGGGTTCTAATCAGCAACGTCCTGCTGATATTTTGTTGTCAACCTGGAACAAATGATGACAGTAATTTAGTTTGAAATGATCTCGGTGCCTACCTGTGCCCTTATTAGTGGCACACTTGTACTGCTGAGGCTCTGCGGAGGAAAGTGGCCCCCATGCGCTACCCTTCCGATCAGTCCGTCCTCTTATCTTACCACACACTAGCAAAGCCATTATGAACTGTATCTATCGAGTTTATCTCAATGTTCCGATCTTTCCAACAAAATGTCCAATTTCACGGAAATATTCCCCAGCAGCATCTAGCCCCGAGATATAGAAATGTCTGTCTGAGGTCTGCTGCTGTCTACAGGTATATCACCACTGGTCTCTGGACCATTAGCGCTGATCAGTTACATCCCCCACAGACAATGTGCATGCTTGATTACTCAATTGTCTACAGAGACTATCAGCTTTCAGCTGCCAGCTCAATCCGGCAGCTTCGGGTTGCTACCACCGGGAGTTGAGGCATCCAATCCGCATAACTCCCAAATTTTTAATTGGCCATCTTGAAAAGACTCGCAATATAGGATCTGACAAATCTAAAGTCTGCTGAAATTGTTTCCTTTCAAAATTAATTTCTTGACCTCGTGTCCTACACGGAAAGAATGTTTGTGAATAGTTATGTGAAAGATAAGGAAATCTTTATAGTTTGAAATATATAGTTTGGCCACATGCTTTTCCTTAGGTACAATCTGTTTCTGAATTCCAGCTAACTATTCGGATATTAGTCCTAGAATGTCTAAATGTTAGGCGAGCGACCCGCAGAAAGGTGCAGCCTCATTAGGAGAAAATGTTAATTACTCTTCTTGTATGTCTTTTTCAAATTAACGTAATTTATTTTGTGTGCTAATTTTCCACATGCCTACCCAGAAATAACAATCTGTTTGGGTTATCTGAGTACCTCAAATTTATTAAGGTAATATTTTTGTAGTACACATAATAGAGGAGATAAGGTTGTCATCAATCATTAGTCGGAGATGTCAACTGATGACATGTCTCAACCTGGACAGTTGAGTTTAATCAAGCAACTCATCAGAAAATAAACTAGTCACCTGAATCCTGAGCCAAAACGTTTCGCGTGCATGAGAATACTTCTTTCAAAAATTTTAAAAGTCTAGAAAATGTTATCATTTCTTTTATCCTATCTCTGTATTGTTGCTGATTTTATGATGATTGTAAATTAAAGGCTAATAATAAGGTGTCGAATATTGCCTTCAAGAAATAGGGGCAGCATTTGAAAATGTCTCTCGTTAACATTAATTTCTTCATAATTTCAAGGTCTAGTTGGATCAAAGAAGGTTTTTAAGTGATCTATTGCCTAAAGTTTCTAGAATTTCACACTCATTCTTGACCTAACAAAGGCATAAATTGGCTCAGATTTCACTCGATCCGAGAAGCTTAAATTTGCATTAAAAGTAGGCATTTTTGCTTAAAATATCTTCTACAAAAAGGTGGAAAGAATAGCCAGGTGTGTAACTTCGTAACTTTTCCGACACCTTATTCTGTCTTCCACCTTTCAGCAGTATTTAAGAAGTAATCAAGCTATTAATTAAAGAAGGGGCGGTAATTATGTATAAGGGAGATGGTTATGACATAAGACACTAGGGACTGGCTTAGGGTCCGATGACAGCCCCTGTACATGGCTGTTCTGTGATTAATCACCTGTGCCAGGAACTTAGTTCAATTCACACAGTTCTATGCCAGTCAAATGCCATACACCACATTAACTAATCTGTAACTGAATACTCAAGCTTAGCACCGATTTTAATTGAAAATCTCAACAGTTATAATGGAATTTACAAGAAAGGTAATATGTTCACTGTCAAACACCACGCCGTGTCAAAGTCATATGTCACCACTTTGGCACCAAACATACTGTTACCACTTAAAATGTTACTAAATAAATCTTGACAAATTATTTTAATTTAAAAAATCAAATAAAGGACAACGAGAAAGTATATATTTGTCTTGGGGAGAGACATTATCCAATTTCCTTTCCTTGATAGGAATGCCAAAGTGTCAAGTTGTGAATTGGATATTAACAGCCATATTTCACTTTCTTTGGTTTGAAAAGACGGTGTCGCATGACCATTCTGACCAAAGTCGTTTTACCAAAAAGAACATTAGTTAAGATAGCCACTTAGGGGAATTGTATCCAAAAATCCATTTTGTTAAAAAGAACAAAAAACGCCTACTTTAATGCATGCAAAAGGTTTAATTTTGAAAAACAAATATTCTTACCTGCACTTGCCGTCTTCTTTGGACTCTTGGAAGTTTCGGCGCTAAGAGTATGTGGATCGATGACGGGTCCTTGGTGTTTTGATCCACACATCAGTTTGACAAACCAGCCATCTCGCTTCTGTCAACCCAAACAGCAAATAAAAATATTAAGTTTTTGTAATACAATGAATATCATAGCGCATCTTGTATTGTTAAAAATGGCCTTTTATTTTAGTCTAATTCCCACTTATTGTACACCTCACCTGCAACAAGATATAGTTTCGTGAATATAACTTATCCACATCCATTTCAAATAAATTAAAAATAATCATTTCACGCCAGACCGTTATGATTTGTTATAAAATAAATGACGAACAGATAATAAATTTACCTTCTTTTTGGCTGATGTTCCTTTGCGTTTAGAAGACATACAGCCTATACCCACTGAACAGTTTTGGTTGGTAGTTGCAGCAGCTAACGCGTAAACCTGTGGCACCCTATCATCTTCCATCTTTCTTCTAAAATTATACGTAAACCTCTTGTATTAATTCCCACTGGGCATGCTGGTAACGTAAGAGTCGATATTTCAAGGCGATAGTGTCAAAAGGAACAAAATTGTTGTCTCTTTATCCGTAGCCAGCAACATTTCAATGCTAATTTGTCATTGGACACGTCCCTGGAGAGAATTAAATGGCAATTAACAAAGACTTAGGAAAAGGTACATTAACACAATGTTTTACTATGTAAATTCTTACATATGCTTGATTCAAATCAAAATCTTTCCGTCCGGATGTAATACTATGTACATTTGTTGTTCTGAAAAACGGTGATATATACCGATGTCAGTATTTGGTATTGACAGTGCAGTACTCAAATGTCTAATGATATAAGACTAATAAATGCACAGGTGAAATATAGCTGTGTCTTCTTTAATCGTGAGTGAACATTATGGACACTGTGTACTTTTCATTAAACTTCGTGGACAGTGAATTGTCTTGCTATTTTCTTCAAAAGGTACACAGTAAACAAAACATCCCATACTGTCCACTTCAGGTTAACTTTACGGAGGTTCTTTTAGCTTAAGTATATTATACTTTGGGCATCAAAGAATTAGAGACATTTAATCATCCTAAAGTTTTAAATAATAAACAATGTACCAGAGTGTGACACGCATGTGCCATTGTTGATATATTATTTCAAATTATTTATCATGTAATCACTTCTTTAAATATCTTTTAATGGGTTGTTTAAAAACTTGGTTCATCAACGCATTAAGTGGAATTTAACTTCTATTTTTCAAGGCTTTTAATGTCAGAAAATAAGATTTAAATCTAGCGTATTAAGCTACAGTATAAATAGACTCCGATTTAACTTCAAAAACAATTAGGATTGCACTTTTCAAACAGATTCAAAGTAGAATTATATTTTAATTCCCAATATACCAATTTAAACTGTTCTAGCGAATATTGCGTTTTGTTAAAATTCTCTTGATGTTTTTCTTATACAGGTGTAAAACTAGATCTATGAAAAAGTAATTAAAATTGAAACACAAAGATAGTCAATCGGTTTAACTTCCACATTTCGTTAGGGGTGTTAACTACTTGCCCGTATATTGCACCCAGGAGGGGCAAAATGAATGCGAACTGCATAGCTGTGTAACAGTGATGGATTGATACAAAGTCAACTGTCTCTTTCATTAAAGCGACATCCAAGACAAAGTACAAAACACAAATTCAAAAATAACAATCAGTCTCGATCAATTAACATTTCCAAAAAGTTGTATAAAACATCGCACATCCGCACATTACTGTCTGCTATTACATAAACAGCCTTGCCATTTGCCAACCCCTTGGTGCAAGAGATAAAGAGTTTAATTAAACAGAAATATTACTTACAACTCACGGAGTCAAACATCCCTATCCTTGCACTCAATCATACCTCCATTTTTCAAATGCAAAACAGAAATGGAAAAAAGAGCGACTGTTTCCTTATCGTACAAGCTTACCTTATGATTCTTTTTACTTTTAAAGCTATGGCTATTTGCGGCTTTGTAATTTGTTCGTGTCTTCCCATGCGTCGGTTGGCTAAAAATGGCCAGAGGGTAGCAATACTTAGTAGAGGAGTGACACTTATTAAAAGACCGGACTGTTAAGCAAGACACCTTAATACATAGACAAGCCTTACTCAATAAGACAAAAGATACTATAACCATAAAGGTCCATTATAGACACCTCACATGCGAACTTACGAGCAATTTGTTCATACTGGGCACCAGCAATTGCAGCGAATTAAGCAGTTTAGCTTAAGGTGGGTTTAGGAATAAAGGCATCAAAGCAGTTCGATCAAACAGTAGCTTATATGGCGGTATTGTTCTACACAGACAAACATCGACACGAATGCCGTGTTATGATGGAGACAGTTTAAATACTGTATAAGTATTAAACTAGAAGATAACTATCTTTATTGCCGATTACACACCTTAATAATTGAATCTCTCTGTCTCTCGAATTCATCACGCCATGAGAAAGTAAACTATACTCATTCAAACCGAACTCCAAGTACCAAGTACAATTATGACCGATTCAATGCTACCAAAACATACAATACCAACACAATTCACTACACCTTCACTATCAAAATAATTGATCTTAGAAATTGCATCACAAAGTGTGCCTATAAAGTGTATAAAAAACTAAAGTTTGCGTAATATTGTAAAATATTTATCTTAGAGAACGTCAGATCAAGGAAAGATCACGTCGTGCTAAGACAGGGTACTCTATTAACATAAATGCATTCGACAAAATTCAATTCCAAAACTTAAATGCTATCACAATCAGATAAAATAAATTTACTCTTTTAACAACAAGACCAGTCAGTTTAAGAACACAACTTCAAAGAAAGTATAAACGAAGATATTGTTATTCTGGCTCCAGCGACACATTTTAAATATCCATCCCTTTTTTAATGTATTTTTTATATACATGCAGCCCAAGTCTCAGCTTATTGTTTTAAGAGAAGAAAATTCTTAGAATTGTTAGAAACACTACTCGTGTTTCATCCGTCGATAACATTTTCCCCACATACACATCTATCAAGGAAATGGTTCCTCTTTGTAATTTGACTTTAAATCACCAGATTTTATCTGTGTCTATGTTAAGTTGGGAGATATTCAGCAATTTACGAAACGATTTACGATTTGTAGGTTAACACTTTGAAATAGTTCACCTCATAACTTACAGCCGTTTACAAACATTTAAAACATTCATAGATGCATTTAGAATCAAGCCGTCAAGACATTTTATGTCCCCTTTTTATCTAGACTACTATTTAGAAATTGGGTACATATTAAAACTGGCTACAAGAGAACATAATCGGCCATAACTCAAACTCCTAAAAAGACGTTTGACTGACCAAATTGATCTTTGACCCCTGGCTCTAAATGGTCTCATCCTTCACATAAATAGAAAGCCTCAAACCCCCGTCTATGTGGTCATGTACGTGTAAGTACCTTGACTCATAACTATATATTGATTAATGGCGATGTCAACTGCAACAATGGAGTATCACTTGCGTTCTGGTATTGTCTCAGTAAAGTCTAGGGTACAAGACATTATCGATACCCGCCTCTCATCATCATGACCTCATACTCCCTGCACATTACTGATTTTCACCGCCCCATTTGACATGGTATCCATTAGAAAGTGACAGAAGTCCATCTATCGAAAGCTTATGTTAGCTTAATTGTATTTAAAATTCAATCTAAGGAGGCTGTCCTTTCCATATTTATCCCTAAGATATAATGCCTTGAGCTGCACAGTTCTAGATGGCCACGCTGATAAGACACTAAGCATAATAGTAAGATATTTTAAGTAGGTAAATACTATCTGATGATGACCTGTTCAAAGACCCACGGAGAGAGTCGCACCTAGTTTAATAAAAATTGTCCGTTAGTTTCCAGTTTATAAACCCACTTTCAAATTATAACGTTAATTTAGCAAGAGGTCCCAAACTACAAAGATACATGCGGTTTACAGTCGCTTTATGAATGGAGAAAGCCGTTTTTTTCCAAAGCACACAAACTTAGTACGTTTACAATACATTTAAGTTTTTAACAGTTCAGCTGAATTGTCCGACGTAAACTCATCCATCGCATGATAATATCCATTAACTTTATTGCTTTCTAAACCGAATAATAACTATAACATAATTTGAACTCATCTAAGCATATTTCTCTCGTGATAGCGTAACGTAAAAACAGTCATTATCATTACTATTATCATTACCATTCACGGTCAAACATCCTCCCTTATACGGTGAACTATAGTTCTGATATGTCCCGTATTATCGAAGTGTGTTCGTTTTCCATTAAGTCCAAATCAGTTTAAAGCACAATGTTTTGATTAACCTGGGACCGTACGGTGACTCCTTCTCTCAATGTTCCCTCATGTCTTAAATCTGACTTTATAATCACATTTAAAATCTTCCTTTAGTGAGTTGCGTGACACTGATAGAGAATCATCTGTAACTGACAACCATTGCAATATATTTATTCTCTTTAAACATTTTAAATTATGTTTGGCGCTAAAAATTCAATGACTTACCTAAAATGTAATGTTAACCAAGTGATATATTTTCTGCTATTGACAAACATATACTGATTCTCTGATGATAAAAGTTATGAACTTCTTAACTGTTATTTCTTCTCTGTAACTTTACTCAACAAACAACAACCTATCTCCATCAACAAAAACATAAACGATTCCCTTTTGCACTCCTGACTTTTATGGTAAAAGTTAAACAATTGTCTAAAACAACTAAGGATGATTTGATCAAAACAAGACAAACTGCACGACTTCAAAGAATAAGAAAAAAGTAAAAATCTTAAAATTGGGGACCCCCTTCCTTTCACTGTATCCTTGACACAACTCGCTTATTTGCTTTGGTAGATTCCATGGTCACAAGAAAGATACCACCCAGGCATGTATTCACCTATTAAGCCAATTTCAGGCTAATTCGTTTTGAATTGTGATTAGATATAAAATGAGAGACAACAGTAACAAAGATTTTATTCAATAGAAGTCACTCAATTAATTGGCTACTCTCTTGACCTATGAACAATAGTTATTTGCTTTGACATGAAATGAACAGTTAGATTATTCAAATCAAAGAAACGGCTCATCCCAGGTGTGCAAATTATTACAGAAGGCCGCCTATGAAAATTGGCGTAGTATTCACGATTGCATCTTGTCACCTGTAAAATGTACCAAATTACGGACAATCCAAAAAGAGAAAAGAACAATAATTTCAACAAATGAATGGTTTATTTTATTGTCAAACCATTTGAATGCTTATTTCAGAATTGAAAAAAAAAATGGGTCCAGCTGGTCCATTATTTATGTTCTTTTTTTAGGCTGTAAATGGTAACCAGTACCATGCACGCAAGCAACTTTTATACAAATTTCATTAAATATTTCAAATATTTATGTCTGTCTAGTGACAAATATATCTAAACACTATTAGCAAACTGTTTGGGTTGCCTGAGAATTGGATCATTTCATAAAAAGGGAAAAGATTCCAAACACCTTGCTAAGCGAATTCCCATGAAAGGAGCCACATCAAAAATCACAGGCCTTTAATTTGACCATTTCTTGCATGATAAACACTAAACTTTAAAAGTGCTATTTTAATATGGATCAACGATCAATGTGGACAAATGGACGATAGTTTGCATCACATGAAAGAGACTAATAGCGAGATAATAATACTCAACCTCTTACCATGCACACAGACGTTTTATAAAATCCATACCTCGGAAAAAGGTTACATTTTAAAACACCAAGGTAAAAAAATCAGCTGATATATATCTACAAATGCCCACTACATGCACATTTACCTCCCACGAGCTATCTAGGTCAATAATGAACTTTAAAATAACAATAAACATTTGTGTGAACAACAAGATATAACATTTCTTAGTTCATTAGCCACAACAACTAGGTCAAAATAGACACCTTATGTAGGTTGCCTTTTGTCTTGCACAGCAGGCGAAATACGTAAATCAGCAACAACCGATCAGCACATGTTGGACTACGTATTTGTTTGCATGTTCCATGGGGAAAAGGTAAAAATATAAATAATTTTAATCAGAAATATAAAACTTAGTAATTTCACGCTTAACAAAAAATGAGTCATTTCGAAACCAGGCGATTAGTACATCTTTTGGAGGCTCCAAGCCCAACTTCGTCTACAATGATCCAACCCGCACTGTACTATTCACACCCAACTCGTACAGTGACGGAGATACATTCTATCATCCTTATAGTTGCTACCTGAACACAGGCAGCTAAGTGAACAGTTTGTAGTAATTTTACACAATCCTGACAGTTAACTGCGCGGGTGGGGCGTGTCCTGAGGCGCGGGTGGGGCACGTCCTGAAGTGCGGGTGGGCCGCATCCTGAGGTGCGGGTGGGGAAAAGGTGGGGTGCG
>JBCAUI010499473.1:0-13439 GCA_038406195.1 Haplosyllis anthogorgicola | reverse complement strand
CGATTGAAAGTGTAAAACATTTGTTTCTCTCAATGCAAAACCCTAACCCCACCGCGAGAAGAGCAAACCTCGACATACATACAAATAAACGTGCTGCAGAATGGATTTTAAAGGTAAATGCTATTGGAGTACACTTATATACATGCCTGATGCCTTCCTTTCAGCACAAAAGTAGTAATTCAGTGGTTGAGTCAATACATAATTTACACTTTGCCTCCAAATCACATGCGCAACAAACGCTGTAAGGATTTTGCCTTCAGTCAATTTAATACTAATTTAATTTTACGCCAAGTTACTGACAACTTCTCATGTATTAGCTGTCGGCATGTCTACCCAGTGTAGCAGCAGGTAAGGCTTATTTTTCTCTAATTACACTTTCTGAAGATGTTAGAATTTCTTTTTTCTGTTTGAAAATTACAACTGTAAGTTAATTGTAAGAAAAATTGTAAAAAAAAGTATCCATTATCCTGAAAGCCTTTATTTTTATCCGTGGGCATTGACTTTTTTCGGAGCTCTCTTCCTTCGTTTGTTCAATAAGAACCAGCCTGATTGCGACTGAGGTCTGTTTTGTCTGAACTCTTTTTCTTTTGCTACAATAGAATTCCATGCTGCTTCTTTCACTCACTCGAACAGGAGAGCCGTAGAATCCTTTGGTAACGGTATTATTGTACATAGATATTTAAAGGGCACTTTTTGGAACAACAGCACATGGAAAGCACAGCGGGAAATTCTTTTTTATAAACATTTTAAAATTTCAATGGCTGATAAGGTTTATTTTCATAAAAAAATAAATGATCTTTTCAATGTGATGAATTTGTAACGTTAGCCCCAATACAGTTGTTACTTCCTCAGATGTATCGTATTCACGCTAGACGATAGATTTGATCTGGTCGCCTATTTAGGGAATATCTCCTCATTTAGACCGCACCAGATAACAATGAAGCATGCAAGTAACAGAATACCGTGTCATTTGTTAGTCTCACACCGGGGGTTCCAGCACATATCTCAGTCTTAATGTCTTTCGTGTTTTCTCAGCTCAAATCACCCCGCAGACTCCATACGCAGTTCTGCAACAACTTCCTCTCACGGTGTTTACAATTTGAGATCAAATATTTGCAAACATCTGCCAAAATTTTCGACAAAGGCGTTTTTTGGGGGTTTTTTTACGCTACGAACTTCACGGGGTAAAAAAGGGTAGTTAGTTTTCATAATGAAAAAGACGTAAACTTTTAATAAAGCTCTAACCAATGCTAACCAGCTCTTCAAAATTTTGAGAACGTTAGGGAACAAATAATTCATGCTGTGCTATTAATACACAAAAAATTAGGATGATAATAGTTTTAGGCACTGATTAATTTCAGGAAATCTGTACGTTGTGCTCAGCACCACTAGCAATTGCTGCCAGAACCCTGAGACGCCAAAAAAATGTACCAGGCGTTGATTCGATCAGTAGCCGCGTTTAACGACCACATAATACTAGTCTGCCAGTCACTGACTTGTAGAAGTTACCCTACGAGCAGTGGAAATTGTCATGCACCAGTGCTGCTCGGCCAGGGAATTTTTTGAGTGAATTAAATTGCGTCTCCAAGTACAAAACTATCTATATATGTTTACCTTTACTTCTGGGAACGTGTGCCTACCCTGAGTTTCAAAAGTACCTGTACGGCGGAACTTCACTTTGACTCGACGGGGTGTCCGTTCTGCTATTTGATGGCAACATGAGACGTTCGCCTGTACAATCGGCCGTAATGTGTCACAGTAATGTGGATTTATTTGACAGTTGTTTTAATGCAAACTGGCGTTTCTGACATGGTACAAGGAGACTCCTATATCCCGAGGAGAAATTTCTGTAAACGGATAAATTTTTGCTATTTAAGTTTAATCCTATTTTTTCACATTTTGAGTAAGCAGTTGTTAACGCGAGAAATGCTTGCTTCAAGGGTAATTATTCGCATGCAAGGCGTACTATGCAAAGTCCAGCTAGTAATAGCATATTTAGGACCATACTCAGCACTTTCCTGCGTGTTCAGGCAGCAAATAGGAATGACAATTTTCTTAAGATCACTCCCACATAGTTACGGTGGGCTTTGTAACAGAAAGCAATGAAGATTTTTCTTTCTATTTATGGAAAAATGACTTTACAAATCACACACTCCAGCAGTTTGGGATAGAATTACGACAAGTAATATTTTGTTTCGGTCGGTGGAAGGTCTGCAATAAGAAGTAATCAAGGCATTATTAATCATCTGTGATTACAAGCTGACAATGCAATTAGTCGCATTGTTTACATCGCTTGCTGGAGATGCTAATTGCAATACATTGTCTATGATCTGCAATAATTATGTCATTTTTTTGCATCTATTCTTGTCTCATCTACAATTCCTGTACATGTTGCTCAGAAAGGAACGTTTGAGAATAGTAAGACCTAAAACATTAGATTTTCTGTGTCAAGTATTTTTATGAATTATATAAATCTTTAGTTTTTATGTAACATGTTTCTACATTTGTGTTTCTACATTTGTGAATAGATTTTGCAAGAATATAGGGCACAGGGTGAAACTTTATTGTCTCACAAAAACGTTGAATATATTAGTTACTGATTTAATTTATCGTACAGACACAGTAGAATAGAATTGAACATGTTCTGTAATTAAGACAGTTTCGTGACTTCATGAAAAGTACAGTTGACATGGATCTAGTTTGTACACCATTTAATGTAATTAGGATTCGTCTTTTTGTAGATGTAACGAATTGTTCAGATTGCTCGGATTCAGACATTCCTGCACTGAAAACTTTACGTGAGAGTTGCTCATATTGGGGAGCAATCAATGTACTAAGAAACTGTGTTTTAAAGGGAGGGATAATTATTTAGGAATGATACATTATGTCCTGTGGCAATAATTAGTTAACTGTATCAGTCACTCCGCATTACACGATCATTACCTTCATTTCTGCAGGAAAAAAACAAAACCTTCCTCGTATTCTTCATGTTTTGCTTTTGGCCATTTTTATCTTCTACTGCAACTGACGTAGAACAATGTTTTTTTTAGAATCGGGAAATGCAGCTTCTGAATTAGAAATGTTTGAAACAAATTCTGTGCTATGGATGCATTTGAGATCACAGCATGAAATTCTATTGTTTCCATACTGATAGGAATTTTACGCCTTGAGACATTATTATTGGCATTCTTTTTTCCGAAGTTCACAATCCTGTTTCAGTGATGTTCCATGAAAGTTCAATTAAACTAAATCCGAATTACACATTAAAACTGTTTGGAATAACCTCTAGTTGTCTTTATCATCTCAATCTGTACTCAAACATCAAGGTCCGTCGTCCCAGATATTGGTGACTGACCCCATTAGGGTTGACCTGATTGACATTTGATATTGACTGGCACGTTAACTTCATAACGGGAGGTTCCGTTACAACCGTCAATACTTTCATCAGACTCTCTGAAACCAAATCAATGGCAAAACAGAGCAAAGAATTATCACACAGACTGTTTTAATGCATTCTGTACGACAAGGTACGAAATTTTGTGCAGTGTAAGATTTTTTGGCTTCAGTTGGATTACACTTCCCTGATTTCTTCTTAATATTAGCATAGTGCAATGTTTAACTATGGCCATTGGTACCTCTGATGTGGGTTTGTGATAAATCTTTTTTAAATCAAAACCGGCATCACATTGAATTTGTTATATTTTCTGTCGCGTGTTCCTATACTGTTCTAGAGAAAACGAAATCCCAGCTAAGAATGAAACTGATCAGTGAACAGACCTTGAGTTCAAGGCAGCAATCAAAATATTATGTTACCACCGTTTATTTCATTTAGCACAACTGTTCTATCTTGTTTCAATTGCTCTATGTTTGCATTTCAATTCCAAATGTAATCCACAAAGTTTAAACATTAAGAGAGCTGAATTGATGAAGTTCTCAAATAATGCATGCATTTGTCTGCATGTGAATACGTTCCGGACTTATATTCCATGTAAAAATGGGTCACTGATGTATAGGCGTTAAATGTTAATCCCAAAGCGCATTAGTATTTCAGAAGGACCATGGCTTAATGAATTGGGTTATTTTTATCCACAACTTGTAACATTAAATGCGTCAAACATGGAAAATGAGTTTGACTTGAATTGTTCCTGAGGCACGAAGAGAATCGTAAATCTCGAAGTGTAGCAAGGGTGATTACAGTCTGCATACTCACCCATTTACCTTCATCTTGTGGTATAGCAAGGGTGATTACAGTCTGCATACTCACCTATTCACCTTCATCTTGCAGTGTAGCAAGGGTGATTACAGTCTGCATACTCATCTGTTCACCTTCATCTTGCAGTGTAGCAAGGGTGATTACAGTCTGCATACTCACCTATTCACCTTCATCTCAAAGTGAACCAAGGGTGATTACAGTCTGCATACTCATCTGTTCACCTTCATCTTGTGGTGTAGCAAGGGTGATTACAGTCTGCATACTCACCTATTCACCTTCATCTTGCGGTGTAGCAAGGGTGATCACAGCCTGCATACTCATCTGTTCACCTTCATCTTGTGGTGTAGTGAGGGTGAATACAGTCTACACACGTCTATTCACCTCCATCTGGTACTATTATAGAAAATGAACATGACGTAAACCAGTACTATTGCCTGAAAAGCATAATATTTGTGACTATTTAGCGTGCGGAATGATCAACTGCTCGGGATTATCTCATGCAGATGTCAGATGTGTTTTCAGATTGGACCTAAGTGAAGTGAATCCATTTTTGTCTCCACATTTACAGATTTCGAAACTCGCACGTTTTCTAAAAGTACCGATAGGCATTTTCACAGCAGTGTTTTAATATGGATATTAAATTAAGACATAACCCGAAATTTAACGTTTTTTAGATGGAATCGACCTCATCGTAGGAATGACAGTCTTGGAATGTGTGTGAATGTAAGTTTAGCAGTCTGTAAAAGGAGCAATGAGGGTATACTCTGTGTCCCGGTATGCCTATCATGCGTTCATTCTAACTGACAAATTACTAGCAATGATGCCAGATCACCTCATGATAGAGCCCACACCGCATGCAAACTGTTCGTTGTGTGAGGTCTACAATGTATGTCAAGTAAATTGATTACTAGGAAGATGTTTGTCATATTTCAAGATTATAGAAAATTAACATGCCTAAGACCATTACCAAATCATTACCGTAAGCTTGCCCTACAATACTAATTGACTGACTACTGATGCAACAGATCATGAAATTACAATCAAGTTTAGAATCGAATGAACTCACGGGCACTAAACTTTTAAGTAATTTCATGATCTGTTAATTGCATCACGGTTTCCCAACAAATGCTGTTTGGAGAAAGCAAACATTTTCTAAGATAAATAATATTTAGTCTATATAGCTGCATTTACTTCACTACCAGCTCTGAATGTAAGTTTCAGCAAATGGATTAAGAGAATGAAAAAAGTTGTGCTTTATTTAAAGCGTACATGAAATTATTTAAACACACAACACTACCCACACGTCACGTGAAAATAGGATACCTTGGAATCTTAGTCGTCGAATATTGCCAATCGATTCTATTCGAATATTTCTTCCAAACCCTGTTTCCTAGGCCACGGGACCCATAGTAAATTTATAGCCTCATTTTAACATACACACATCAGTACTAATCTCTTGTCACTAATCGAATCTACTCGAATACCTGTTCCGAGTGCTATTCTCAGTCCATGGGGTCCATGTTAATGAGCCTCATCTAAACATACATGTCTTTTTGTATTTATCCGTTGCACAAGTGGAGAATTACCGCCGAGAGTAAAGCGAGTAATTCATCGTCGGTGCTTGCGTTTAGATATCACTCCCCCGACTGCCATTTGTAAGCATGTGTTCTCTCTCCTGTTTCCTTTACTTCATAACGAACCGGTTTTTTTTGTATGTCAGAGATGTAACACTGGATAAGTAATGCCTCTTCCGTGTTCAGGGAAATGATGTGATATGGTAATTCTTTATCACAGTTGCGTTTGAGATGTGGATTTCTATTTCATCCTGCAGATAGTAGAATTCCACGCTTTTTGTTTCATTTGAACAACAGCACAGTATGAACGTCAATTCTTCCTTTAAGGCAAAAGGGAAAGTTACTATTGTTTTCAGCAACATGCAGAATAAAAACAATGTTATTATTTACATTCCTTTGTAATAATTAGGAAGAAAACAGCACGTTCTAAACTTTACACAGTAAAATTTCGATTGGATCAGTTGAAATAAACGAATGCGCCCACTCAGTGCACAAAATCGTATCAGAACTTTAACACGGTACCTTAAGGGAGCTCCCTTACCCTTATGTACACAATTGATAAAATTTTTGTGTAATGGTGGGCCATCGTATCAGTTTTCTAGACGGCAAAAAGAAAGACATTAACGCTCTTTTTCGAAACTTTACTTGATCTGTCCTTATTTGGTCTGATCTTCCTTTATGATAAATCAGAACACACTGCCACATCCTTTAAAACAGGAGAAAGAAAAAGAAACCTGTGTTCTGATCTATGTTCTCCATCATCTTTTCATTTGAACAACTACACGCCAGATATTAAGTTGCTGTCATGAGACAAAACTTAAGATGTTGTTATGGATTTGCCGTCAATGTTTGTAATTGAACAAGACGGTGTCTGAGCCCTATCTGGGCTGTTACTGAAAACATCTCTTTAATCTACATAACAATGCAATTGTCTCCGCATTGATTCTCTCAATGTTCGTCCTGATGAAATTATTGACGGTTGAAACAAGAAACAATGTGTTTACCAGACGAGATGTTTCTTTCTCTTTTGTTTTAAAACAAATGAATGGGTCCATAGGGACTTAAGCTCAGTTGCACCTGAGCATTGTGTACAGGTGCATGCGGTGTCTTTGTTTAAATTGAAAAGGCACAACAGTTCTTGGGTGGATTACACATCATTATAAGTATTCGTAACTGTTAATCGGGCTTTTTTGATACTGATTTCTTCTTTGGCCATCGACATACAGACGTTTGAAACAAATTGAGAATTCTTCTTCAAGTAGAAAAATAAAATAATTTACAAATCTAAACTGGATCTTGAAAACTGCACTGTTGCTGCCTGGTACACAAAATAGGATTTTTATTTGAAATGTATGTACCCAAATACAATGCAGCCAAAATGATGACTTTTAATACGACCCTTATAACGTTTAGTTTAGTTTTCCTGATGTGGTCAGGTTGGAATAACTTCTGTTGGAATGGTATTGTGTTCTAAGAAACGTTTACAATTTAAAGCAACATATAAATTACCGGAAATGCTGGCGTTTACTGGTGTTTTTGATTTAGCTGGTAATCATTGATCGTAGCTCACTGGTGAGGTTAGCTACAGACGAGGAGAGAAAGGTTATGACTGCTCTGGGTTGACGTTTACTACATTTTATGATCATTGTTCTGCTGTACATCACTGCTTCAGAGCTTCTCCGACATGACATGTTTCATTCCGGATTCGTGCATCCACTAAGATATAAGGATGTATTACTCAATGTTCACCCTGCGGAGACGATCCGTAATTTTGATCTTGTTGGTTTAACTGTCTTCAAACGAAAACCGTTAAGCTTAATCAAATTTATTAAATAGTAACGGTTACTGAAGAAGCTAAAATAGTCGAAACCGGTTGGACCTGTAGAAAGTCTTAATAAATCTATTTAAATGCTAGAACCATTGTTTGGCGCCTCTATCTGCATGAAAATTTATTAATATTATGCTGAATAATTCTGGAACAATGCACTGTTTGGACATAAAATATTTATTGGACCTTGGTGGCAGATACTTATTACATGAAATAAAACTAAATCGTATACTTAATATTTAAGTTGAGAAAGAATTATTGTTTATTTACGTGTAACCTTATTGATCTCAATGCGTTGCCCTGATGCAAGTGACTGAATTTTTTTTGGAACAGATGGTATAAATTTCAGGACCTGATATTCCCAACACAGCTTGATATACACAGAGATTTCAACCAGTGGAAATACATACTCAAACTCTATTAAATTCAATATTGCACAAATGTTTAAAAAAAACTAGTCATAACTTTGGACTACATCTACTGGGTGCAGTCATTTTACCATTGATATGGGTGTGGTGCGCAATGCGGTGCAAGTTGTAACTCAGACAGTATTGTTTTCATGTCTGTAACGTTCACTCCTTGCCAGACATCCGTCGATCATCTTATGAAACATTTGAATGCACTCGCACTTTGGTTCTTTCACTTTAGGAGAATTTCATCAAGTGTTTATCCTTTACAGCGCGTCTTCATAAACTACACGGTCAAAAATTAGTGGGCGTGCAGCATTGCGATGAGCATGCGTTGTGTTAAGCGGCCCTGTTACTGTTTTCACGAGGCAGTGATGCCCCTTACTGGACACGTTTAGAAACATCAATGCCCTGTAAGGGGTGCATGCTCCTAGACCAGTGTGACAGCCTTAAGGGCCATGACAAATGCTCCTGTGAAAATGGACCATTAAGGAAGGACCGTATAGTTTATGAAGACGCGCTGTTAGTTAATAGAAGAACATTTTGCAACACTTTCACTGTGTCCTATGTTCGCATCAATGGAAATGATGCCTACTTCTGTGATGTACTCTAGAGTGATGTGCGCTGCGGCATTATTGGCAAGGACTACTGCATATTGTTGCATTTTAAAATGGTGTTGTAAATTACAAATTACAATTTACTGTTGCTGTTATTCGATATTTCATAACTTTTTACGTTACCAGACGGAACTGTTAAGGAAATAGAACCGTGTGTACAATTACATTACATTGCCTACTCACTGTAGAACCACCGGGATTCCTTCTATTTACGTGAAAGCAATCCAGGTTTCCTCTAATTTCGTTTCTGAAAAGATGAAAATGGTTCTGCAAATGCCATCCGAACTGTTAATCAATTCTCAAGATCGTTTTTTTGAGGTTCTTTTCTGTGTTATTGGATCTCAGACACAAAGGGATATAAAGTGCTCCAGACGAACGCCTCTTGTGCGAATAGCAGTGATAATATAATGGCAATTTAATGGTCATGTTAATGGTACAAAAGGAAATGCAGTTGATTCCATCATTTTTCGTTAGAAATGTTCTTTCGGGCATGGGGACCAGATGCGAATTTGACTGGACCAGAAATTCTATTTTTCGCAAACTTAAATACAATCTTATGAGTTGAGCGTTAGGTTAAGGACAATTGCCAAACAGGAGACATTACCATTATAATTCTGTCTGTGTATCTGCCTGCATACCAGACACTCGTCTGAAAATAAAGAAAGAATCTTTCGTTTCAATGACTTAAACGTTGACCCAACAATTACTGAGATATCAATACCAGCCATAAATGCTGTGGTCGCTTAATTAGCATGCCTCCTCCACTGCACATGGAGAGTACCAGCACTAGCGAGAACCAGCACTACGTACTGCAAAATATAGTCTACATAAACAATTTTATTTTCAAACTTTTAGCTTGTTTTTAATTCTGTCATGCGACTTTATTTTGGAGACGTTAGAATGTTTTGGCAAATTGAAAAGCGAGTGTTTATTGTACCAAAGAGAAAATTATATGCAGAGCTGTTCTGTTTTATTTTACAATTTGTAAGTCATAATTAATGTCGAAACGCTATGATTCTGTTCCAGCGAAAATAAACAATTGCATGAAATTACACTGTTCTCCAAAAATGTGTTTATTTTTGTTTTAACATGTTCTTACTTTTCTCTTAATAACCAAGTTGACATAACTTTGCCTGCTGTGAAGTTTCATATTTTATATACATATCAATGTAATTTACATAGTGGAGATTTTCTTAACTCTAAATCTGTCTAATTACAGTAATGATACAAGGAATTAGTAGTTCTAAACTGTGTAATATCGGCAGTTCAGTGGGAATGGTTCATTAAATACGTGCATTCGGTACAGTATCATTTCAGGAATTAATAATTTTCAATCCTATTTAATCAGACAGGTAAGACAACGTATAAAAAGACTCAGCGAAATATCCTCTCTGGCCGCCTGCACATATTAGTACAGGTTTACATGACCACTCAAATAACAGCCATGCTGCTGGACCTCACTATGCAGTAACTCGCTACTAAAAGCCTCTCAGACATAAGAGACACAAGGAGGACATTTCTCTCCATTTAGTCGTGAGAGAAGAAGTGCACAGGAATCCGGAGTGTCCGGGTTCACGCAAACAAACTGGATAAATACCCAGGCTTTTACTTACATCAAGTTTCCATTGTTCTGCATTTTTACAACAACATGTTGGGGTACAAAATATGCATTAGGCGCGTCAGGTGCTGCACTTACTTTGTACAATGGTACTGCAGTTCAGTACACTTTCACACAACTTCAGTCATAAAATTGGGTTTGATAACACGCACTTCGTACCATCAATACAAATAATGTGTTCGGAATATTGTCATCATTCCATCAGAAGTGAATAATTTTTTAAAAATTTTTTTGTTGGATCAGGTTCCATTTGTGGGGTCACTGATTACCCCTGTTTTGGACTTCATGTGACCGTCCCCATGCGTTTTAAATCCAGGGTGGATCTCTCGCCTGATTATTGAGGTGACTATGTTGGACTTTCCCTGTAGTAAGCAAATGGATTTTTCTTTTCGGGCGTGAGGGTAGAGCACCTGACGGTCTATAAATACAATCTATGCTTTGTATTCTGATAACGACGCGGACTTTTATTTTATACGAGTTGTGTGAAATTTTCCTCGCTTCTCTGGTTGCCGCAGTCGTCACAAGTAGATCCCTGTCTACCTATGTATCTGATCTAACTTAACGCTCAACCTGTGGTTTACAGAGCCCATCAGAAATGACATCCACTCAATTCAATCACATGAAGTAAAACCCCTGCTGTGACAGATATCTTGTTTCTTAAAATCTGACCAAACAAGCTTTGCAGTACTTTGCCTCGGCAGTTTGGAAAAGGTCACGTTTGCATTTTTCATTGAGGCATCAATAGGCTATTTCAGAGCCGTTATTTAACGTACTAGGAATATTTGGTGTTTTTTTCATTTTTATTTTAAGTTTTTGAGTGTAATTTCTAAACTTTGATCTAAACACACGCACCCATAATACTGTTGTTTTGTAGTTGAAACGTTGATGCAGTTGATGTTGGCACCCCTATGGGACACGATATTTTCTGAATGTAACATGATTAACATGTCTTGTCCCATGGTTAGTTACTTATATTCACATCTGAATTAGCATAAAGCTTGTATAAAGAAGTTCGTGAATCCCAGAAGACAAAAAGTGTCAGTTCTGGAACAACAGAATTTAACACTGTACCGTACTACGGTTGTTTATTTCAATAGCACGGCATTTGGCTACTTTGTTCCGAAAGGTTGCCAAATTTATATGATTTTCCTGCACTGTTAACACTTTGAAAGTCAGTCAGTCAGTCCGTAAGAATGGTGTCTGTCAGGCCAGTAGGATTTACCTGGAAACCATGGTAACAGGAAATATACTGCGGGTTCTGGTGAGATTCTGAACCAACGAGAACTAATGTTTGTACAGTGTTCATTGGCATGAGGAAAATGACGTCTGGAATCGCCTTTAAGTAAACAACTTACCTCATAAGAAGGTTCAATTTAATGAAAACATTAACTCGAAATTCAGTCATACCACGAATACTAGATTACACTTCATGCTGGATTCTTTTGCAGAGTATGTTAACAGGTTAATTCGGCTAATTTTGTGTGGAATTTTGAATCAAAATATCAGTTTGCGCACACTCGAACGAGAAGTTGTGGTTGCAAATTGAAAGGCATTGTTAGAATAAGGTGTCTTAATTAACTTTCAGTGAAAATATAACTAGTTCTTTTCTTCTATTTTCAGACTTGCCACGCGTACTGAACATGCCTGTTCGGATCTACTTACCCCGCAACATGGAGGGTCACATCAAGTGTCCTGTGGAGGCGAACCCGTCCTTCACGCTCATAGTGTGGACTAAAAACGAGCGCGTCATAGACTTCTCGCACACGTCGCGTCTCAAACTCAATAAAGACGGGACTTTGGTGATTCACGACGTTGACGCGAACGACGAAGGACGCTACGCCTGTACGCCGTACTCACCGCTAGGTGCCGGCAGGAGCTCGTCTACCGTGCAAATACATGTCAGAGGTAAGTACGGGTTTCTTTTATATAAAGGTGTAAAATTGCTATCTGCTGTGTGTGGAAGTACTGGTCTTGTGTTGGATGAAAAATTGCTACCTGATGTCAATTACCGCGAATTGATGGCTCAGGAAAAAATTAGGCATTTTTCTGAAAATCACATTTGCGAATTAATGAAATAGAATTAAATGAAATAGAGATGCATATTTAAATTAAAGTTAACACATCATGCTTATGTTCAAATAATCAGAAGAGTTCTTAATACCTTGGTTCTGTAAAGCAAAAAAAATACATATACGTATATATATTCCATGCGTGAATTACTTAAATTGTGTTTGTCAAGAAACCTGTCTATCTTGAATACGAAGAACATTAATTGGTTACTTTGAACAAGAAGATCACCAAAGAGTACAAACCAATTTGTCTTTAGATCAAAGATGGAGATTTTTGAATGACTCTTATGTGCAACAAACCATTCTTAATATGGGAATAATGACTGCAGAAAGTTTCTTTAATGAGGATTTATCACGTAATGAAAGGGACAGAGAAGAAAGATCTCGGAGTGCCATCTCAGCCATCTGAGCATGTAGCTGAAAGTGCCATGAATCAGCTGAGCGCATAACTTTAATTTGTTGAGTCAGCCAAGCGTGAAATCAGGAGGGAGGATAAGTAGAGGCAAGAAAATGTGAAAATGTGTCTTATCTCCTCTCCGGCACAGTCAACGACGAGGAATTGATTTCACTAAATTGTTATTGTGCAAGAGACAAGTGGACATGAAGATTGGTGTTTCCTTCAGCAAGTGTTGTGCTGAGGTCGAAGCTCTATACCTAAATACTCCTCCATGAGGTGCCCACTCTCTGTTAGGCTGAGACCCTAAATTAGATCTGTCGGTTTTCTTATTAGTTTCAAGCGAGGTTGATGTGCTTGCAAAATTTTGAAATTCCATGCCGTTAAAACTTATTCTACCTTTGGAATATGCTAACCTCGAGTATTGGGAAGAATTGTATTGCTTACATTATTATACGATGTTGGTTTTCGTGTAGCCACATGTAGCTAGCACTCTATTTTCTACACCGTTGCCTTCTTCTGGGCAATCAACAGTTCCCGCTTCAGGGTGTGTTCTCCGCTCTATTTTG
The DNA here is from genome assembly GCA_038406195.1 of Haplosyllis anthogorgicola. NCBI lineage: Eukaryota > Metazoa > Annelida > Polychaeta > Phyllodocida > Syllidae > Haplosyllis > Haplosyllis anthogorgicola. Next base: position 150 of record JBCAUI010499473.1, on the reverse strand, counting down.
CGTACTGTCTCGAAACCTCTTCCCTGTCTAACCCTGGTCCTCAACATGAGTACATTGCCAATCAAGTTGCAAAGTTTTTGGCTGATTTAAAGCTCTGCTTTAAAGCAGCCTATGGAATCGGTCGTGTTATATGCCTTTTTGCCGAATTGG
>JBCAUI010499462.1:0-13439 GCA_038406195.1 Haplosyllis anthogorgicola | reverse complement strand
GAGGTGCGCCACCCTCCCCCCCCCCCCCAACGGCCAAAATGTTCTTCATTCTCATGCAGTTTTTCCCGATTTTTGGGCGAAAATAGGTGAAAATTGGGTTGGCGCCCCCAATACGGGCCGGGCGCCCCCCCCGTACGGGAAATCCTTGATCCGCCAATGGGATGTGTTATAAATTCTTACTTAATTATAAATAGAATTCCAATTACAGGTTTGGGAGGAGCCTGTGGCTATATTCTTGGTGGAATAGACTGGGGAGGCAGAAGCAGAGGAGCTTCAATGTCGACTCACGTTCGGATCGTCTTCTCCGTGGTTCTTGTCATCTATCTCGTTTGTGTTTCCATCACAGTATCTTCCTTCAAAGAGGTACGGAATCTTCCGTTGCGGAAAGGGACCCCACTGAAAATGTATAACATGAGGAATAATAAAATGGTGTAAAAACATGGACTTATGGGGCAGAGATCCCGCGATTCATTTCCTTAGATTCGCTTTTGTATTCCGATATAGAGTGTGTGTACGGAACCGAAAGATTTCTCGATCCACAGACAAACCGGGGATCAAAAAACTTTTCTCTACCATACAAAAAGTAGGGAAATAGACCATGCAAAAAGAGTAACGGTTAAATGACAAAACATTGAACAATGTTAACAAAGGTAAATTCCCTTTTAATGTTTTGATTCTGTATAAACTTACTAAAAATATTAAACATCTCAAACATAGGATCATTGACCCCAAGTAGACCCTTATCATGTTGTGCGTTGATATTTGATGAAACAATTACCAGAAGTATTTAGAATATTTCATACCATAAAATTTTCTCGTGACCGAAGGAGGTGGTAAGTATATTCTAACAAGGTTTCGGTGAAGGTGACCTGCCATTAAAATTCAAATGACCTGCCATTAAAATTCTCTCATGTGTTGGTGTGCTGGGTACTAAACGAGACAAGAATATTCCCCACTGTTCTGGGTTTTTTAAATGGGTTTCAAATTTTTTCTTTGAAGAAAGTAGAAAAACCTCTTTTCTGTTCTGCATTTGCAACCTTCTTAGCCTTAAGTTCACACTGGTCAAGGAACGTTGCGCGAGTATGGTTTTTGCTATTTTGGTAACGGACCTTGGTAACTTAGCATTTGCAAAGGAAATGACCGTGTTTATTGCAGAAATCCACCACCCACGCAAACCGATATTTTGATGACACTGATTGTCATCGGAACCCAAACAACAAGTCGTAGACTATCATATCTTAGTTCTACTTTTTCTCCACTTGTTCGTTATATCAGTTATTTCACTGGATAGTATGCAATATGTACATCCTGCTTAACTGTAGCGATTGAAATTTCAACCACCAATTTCCTTTCCAAACCAGGTTCCACTGGAGAAATTAGGCATATCAGAGGAACAGTTGCAAAGAAAACGGAAAAAGATTGGACGGAAAGCGTACAAGAAATTCACCAACGAAGATGACTCTGACTCCGAATTTGAACCAAAGCAAGATTATGGTTCTCAGAAGGAAACCAACGTCCAGGAAGCGATCTCACAGGGATACATATCACAGCCAAATTCGATCAAAGGTCAAAGTGGTGAATATGGTTATGATCAAGGAGACGGCCTGGATGAAGGCCCAGGTCAAGGTCAGATTCAGAATGGAATACCTCAACAAAATGGCGCTGGGTATCAGCAGAATATTTCTCAGAAGGAAGAGACTGGCATAGCTGGGAAAGAACAGTTCTACAAAGATGAGCAAACTGCGGTTAAAAGTCAACCAACTGAAATACCGCTGTCAACCGAAGTTAGTTTAAAAACGTACCTGATATCAATTCTGCGCATGCCTCGATCCCTACAGGTATACAGCGTATTTCACTTAATCAGATTATGAAATTGCTATCAAAAGTGCCCAGCAACAATTGAATTGAATGAGCTCAGCATGAAATTCAATTGTTGTGGAGCGCTTAACTTTTAATAATAATTTCATGATCTACAGATCATGAAATAAAGTTCTATCAAAAGTTAAGCGCAGCGTCACAATTGACTTGAATGAGCTCAGCATATAAAATTTAATTGATGAGGGCGCATAACTTTTATTAGTAATTTCATTATCTGATTTCATTTTGATTGTATTAGATCTATTTTTTTATTAAACTGACATGTCAACAAATACAGACAGAAAAGTTTCTTACATTTTACACCTTAACAAACTTTGCCTTATGTGTCACAGTTAAGAACAACTTAATACACTTAGTAACCGTCCACTGTACCAACATAATTAAACAGAAACCTATCGCTCTCAACGCCGTAAAAAGATATATACTTTTTATACATTATCAAAGCATTTCAACATTTCAGGTTCTGTGCCTAACCAACCTCTTCTGCTGGATGTCTCTTGTTTGCTACTCCCTCTACTTCACCGATTTCGTTGGACAGGCGGTTTATTTTGGTGATCCTTCTGCACCAGAAGGTACTGCTGCACACGAGCGGTATGAGGCTGGAGTCAGAATGGGTTCGCTGGGGATGTCACTCTATTCACTCTCGTGCTCTTTCTTCTCACTCGGTATTGAAAAGCTTGTCAACGCATTTGGTAAGTTTAGTAGTCTGACACAATTAACTAATGTAAGAAGAAATGTAATTCATAGTGGAAACGATAGAAATTCTTTTCATGTCACGGTTTCAGCTGTTTCAGTTAAAATCTTGGACTTCTGTAGTTTACTGAATGAATTATATACAATTCTGAGGTGGAAGAAAGTGGGAGTCTGTTGGTAAAGTATAAGAACGTTTACAACAGAAATCCAAGTACTTTTATTCGTTAATCAAAGCGTTTGTATACATGTATACACGTTTGCATTATGCGAGCCCAGAGTATGAGAGTAGGAGAAAATCTATGGCCTTCATTTGAATAGGTGAATATTCTAAAATGCAGATGACATTACTGATACATCTGACAAATAATCCTATTTGACTTCCTCCCCATCAAGTTTAGGGTCATGGTATTAAAATTATGTTTTAGTTATTTTGCCTTCACATATTGATATTCAAGTTTAATATCTTGGTCAACGTCATGAGGATTTTTTTATTTATTGAAGTATCCTTTTAATTTTTTAGGTGCCAAGAAAGTTTACATATGTAGCCAGTTAGTTTACACTGTGGGTAGCGTGATTTTAGCGCTGTGGAAGCACAAAGCTGCCGTCATTCTGTTATCGCCAACAGCTGGTGTCATGTACGCCACCCTGTTCACAATGCCCTACCTGCTCGTTGCCCATTATCATTCAAATGACACTGTGAGTATATATTGTTGGAGAACGGTTGCAACTTCGTGCAGTTTTTGTTTGTTTGTTTGTTTCCGTGAGTGTGGTAATTTTCATAAGAAACACTGTTCTGCATGACTGACACCAAGTTGTAACTGTTGTCGAAATCAGTCAGAATACTGGAGAATGCGATCTATTACCAAAGATGTTTAAAGCAGATTTATGTGATGAGTAAGCAGATTGAAAAATGGCTCGTTTACAGCAAAGGATGTTTGATAGTTATGGCACCAGAGAATCGGAGGTCAACTATCTCGACCTGTGACCTTTAATATATGAGAAGACATAACAAAATTTTCGCAGCGGTTGCACAAACTTTTTGCCTTATTCTGAATATGTTAAATTCCAAATAATATAGATTCCAGTTTAAAATAAAATCGGACTTAACTTGTAGATTGTCATTAAATCTCCAACATTTAAACAAAGTATCATCAAACGTCCAATATGACCAGCATCTAAAGAAGACAATTTACAACCTTGCAACAAAGTCTGTTAAAATAGTCTATATGTCTAAAATAGTGATTTCCTTTCAGTTTGAAGAACTCGTGGATGGCAAACTCCAACACAAGTCTGAGCAGGTGAGGGGACTAGGAACCGATATTGCGATCGTATCCAGCATGGTGTTCTTCGCCCAGTTCCTGTTATCACTGTGCATGGGAAGTCTGGTGCACTTTTTCGGCAGTACTGTGGTGGTGGTATGGTCAGCTGCGGTACTCAGCTTCTGTGGCGCAATAACCGCCACTCAAGTTCTCTATTTGGATCTTTAATTTACTGATGACAGACAGTCTAGTCATGTCATGTAACTTTGATTCTGTTAGACTTAACGGAAATTAATCTTTGTGTCTTCAGCGAAAGGCGACGCTTTTAGTTGTATGACACATTTAAACTAGAAACATGAAATGCTTTCAGATCTCATAAAATTTCTAAGTAAATGTAAACATCCAAGATCTCCTGCGATGTTAACATTAAAGTATTTCTAATTTGAGTTTACATTTCCACCAAAGTTAGTACAGTATGAAATGAAATTAAAAGGGAATTTTAAAGTTAAAATGCCATGATGTATTGGTAATTCAGTAACGAATTTGTTCTAAAATTACGTACTCGTGAGGAAGTACAACCTGACAAGCGCCACGTCGTATTGTGTAGTTAGTGATCTGATACTCATTCACTGGGTCAAATGAGATTTCTTTTTTTTTTTGTTTGTTTCATGATGATGAAACTTAAGTATGAATCTCTATTGCAAGTTTTGAAAATACCATTTATTGATCTAATTGTCCGATTTCTTGTCGACAACACAATTCATTACACAAAACTCATGTCATTTGTGTACACATGGGTAAGGGAGCTCCCATTAGGGACCGTGTTAAAGTTCTCATACGATCTTTGTGTACTGTATTAAACGCGTAGAAAGTCACAATGAGATATACAAATGTATACATACCAAGTTGGTTTTATTCGTCGTATTCATTGATACCTGTGACCTGCGGGGTACAGCCGGTACTGAAGATTTTGAATCAAAAAGGTACAAAAACCTTAGTCTGCGAGAATTAGCATTTGTTCATTGCAAAAACAAAAATCAGACAACCACCTCTTTAAAAGCACCATCATTGCCATATTTGGCAATGAGAACATTAATTTGCAACTCAAAACCAAGCTCATTTTCCCGGCTTCTTTTGTTGTTACTCATATATTTGTGATAACCCGTCTTTCATTGTAAAATCCGTGAATTTGTCTCCTTTTTGGCATAAACAACTGTAGATATGCATACGGCAATGTGTTAACCTAAGCTCTTTATGGAATAGATTGTGGTGATTTGTACATTAGACAAAAATTTAAGTGTAAACTCGTAATGATTGTGAACGGTTGTTACAGTTCTAGATTGATGAAATAAATGTTGAAGTACTGATGTCGTTCTTTTGAATGATGCAGCCTAACCGAGCAGCGTTTCATTGCAAAACATGTGGGAAGACCCAAATAATCAATTCATGATCAAATGTAGCCGAAGTGAAACTTTGATCTAAGTATGCCAATCCTTCTTAACCTTACATTATGTGACAAATTAACATGCAAATTACTTTACGTGATAAGTCTTTTCCTTTTTATTTGTTTAAATATTTCCATGGAAACGGGGATATTAGATGATCAAAACATTGTCATCTGGTAATTAGCATTGGAGGCTATTGTTTATTGATCCTCGATCAAAAGCAGCTTAATAAGGAATTAAAATCAATAAGAGTGAAGTTCTGACGCAACTGCTTTCACAGATATTTAACTTGATTGTCACATGTTAACGGTTTATACCGATAACTGTCAAATCGTACAATTTAGGCAACGCGCTACGAAAAACATAACGGTGCAGTACAGTACAGAACCGGTTGTATTAGGAATGCAGACATAATTATGAAATATGGAATTACACGTAAATAGAACGACTTCGCTTGTGGAAAGACATACAAGTAAAAAATCTGAAAATGTAAACGTTGAAGAGGATCTAAAAGTCAAAGATGACGCAGACGACCAAAAAGTACAAGCCGTAAGAGATAAATGGAAGGCACACAGAAAGAAAATGATGAGTGGTGTAAGTTTCAGCCAACTTTCAGTGAATTTTAAGTTAATATAATATCCTAAGATTTACATTTCTAAAATTTGTGTAAAATTAAAATACTTATATTCTTCATTTTTAGAAAGCAAAACATTCTCCAATGCTCAACTTTTTCGTTTGGTACACAATATACATGGCTGTGACATTTCTCTATGTCGGGCATCGGTTCTGGGCTGACATGTACTTCGCACAATATGGAGAATGGGCGCCTTATTACTTTAAGGTAAGCTGACGTGTTACGACAGATACTCACGCTGGCATAACCTTTCACCAAAGATGGCGTTATTGTTCGTCCAAAAAAATTGCCATCGACTTTTCATTGTCGGACCGTTATACCGTAAAATCGGCAGTATAACAGTCTGATAATTGGAGCAATACAAATTGGAGGAACACAAATACATTTTCCTGAGTTGAAGTTTTCAAATTTACTTTGCCTGCCTAATTAGGCAAATGTGTCTCATTGACCATGCAGATTTTCTCATTGCAACACAAACAATGAGTTATGAATAAAGGTATCTTTCCGTCACTAATTTTAATAATGGGTTAGTTCCAGGATAAGGGAAGAGTACTGCTATTTATTTATTTATTTATTTTATTTTGCAGGTATTCATAACTTTTATTACGATACAAGTGATAGCAAACTGGCTTTGCACGCAACTCTACGACACAACACACAAGCACACTCAAGACAGGCCAGATGCAGTTAGGAAATCAATATGGGATGAAGTGCAAGAATCCAATATAAGGTAGTGTTGTAATACATAAGTGAATAATTTTGAAAATCGAATCCATGCAATCATATTATTTTACTCTTAATTCAGAAACAAACATGCAGCCGATTTATACATGCCAAGTTGTTCATTCACCCTTAGAAAATGCGACTGCTGCTACTTACATGTAAATGTAAATGTAATGTCGATAAGATTCACTAACTTGTAACTCGACTAGAAAAAAGCAGTTACATATATTTCGGGGATTTTTATCATATTCCAAACCAAGTATTTAAACACTCAGTTCTGTATTTTACCAATTTTTCAGAACTCCACCGAGCAAGCCCACGGTTTCTAATTTAACCGATGAGGCACACGAGAAGCTGAAGAAGGAAATAGATAACCTCTCGTGGAAGTTCTGTCATGTTTGTAATCTGGCAAAGCCACCAAGGTAATACTTGTACTCGATGTGCCTATTACTGTAATATAACACAGCTTTTTTAGATACAAGTACTCTTAAAATACTTTATAAGTCTTCTTAATTCTCTTGCAGGGCTCATCACTGTAAAGTCTGCAACAAATGTATCCTTAAAAGAGGCCATCATTGCTTTATCACTGGTAAGATTCATGGTTTTTTTATCTGAGGCTTCAGATTAGACTGAATTGAAAATAGAAAGAAAAACTTAACACGCTGCTTAATTATTGCATACTTTGTACTTCTAGGTGTATGTATAGGACATTACAATGAGCGTTATTTCGTGGTATATACATTTTATACAGCTCTTACCATGATGGGTAAGTTCAATTCACATGTCCATAATTTCAACACGAAATTTTACTCGCAACTCCTGTTCCGAAATTATTATCAGACTATTAGAAAACTATACATTTGGTCAATTTTTGTTAAATTTCGCATCTGCGCCTGTAAGGGAGAGTACCATTGGCCCAATAAATGGACTTGAGTCCGCAAAATGATTTTTAAGAATGTCTATTTAGTTAGTTTATAATGTTTTTGTATTCATCCTAAAGTATGCTTATCCAACAGTTTTAGGTCCACTCACGTACTATTACCTAAGAGACACCTTTTATGACAACTCTACAATCTTGGACTATATTTTACCAATTACCATCTACAAGTGGTTAGCCGGATATTATGGACATCAATATATTTTCTGCGTAAGTATTCCTTTTAATTAATTAATTTATTTTATAAATATATTTTATTTGTATTCATTTATTTTATTTTACTGGGTTTTTTTTAAATTTACTTATTTATTATTTATTTATTTAATTTATCTATTTTTGGGCTTCTTATATAATTCACTTTAAGCACCGAAAATCATCATGATCTAAGACTTATGGATAGAATGGTGGGTCCCATCAAAGAGTTTTAAAATATAATATTATAAAACTCTTTGGTCCTGTTACAATACGGATTCAAGCGAGAAACACAATTTCTTCCACCGTCAGTTTCCACGATTCTGAAACATTAATACTTGTAAACTATTGACGTTTCATAATACATATCTATGGTCTATGTCATCATGTCTTGGGCATAATTATAATGTTCAAATGAACTAACATTCGATTGTATCGTTGAAGGTGGTGTTCTTGTACTCTGTGTGGTGGATTTTACCAATGACTGCATCGCTGTTTTTTCACCAAATGGCATTCATATACACTGGACTGACTGGTCATGAATTCCACAATAACCTCTCCATAAAAAACACTGATAACTTGTCGAACAGGCTCAAATCTGTCTTTGGACCATTTTGGTTCTTAAACTTTTACTTTCCCGCCGTGTTGTTATTCAGACAAGAGGGAGATGGGAAAACTTGGAATAATTTAAAGATCGTTTATAAATATATTCGTGGTGGGAAAGCACCGCAGCAAAAACAAAATATGGATTAAAGAATTGAGAGATGTATTCGTTTAACAAACGATTAATTAATTTTTTCATTCTTCCATGTTATTACGATTTAAGGCCCTCATATTAGTATGAAAAACCTTTGTAGTGGATAGTGTTAATATCATGTGTTCAAAAAGAACGACAAATCTACGTAAAGATGTTATAACTATTAACTGAAGGGAATAACTGCGGGAAAGTATATATTTATTGAAAGTTTTGTTATACATAATAAATACATGTTAAACGTTTAAAAATATTGTCATTTTCATTTATTTCGTTAAATTTTGAACTGGACCTCGTGTATTGATAAATAAACTCCTAAAGGCCGACATAAACTTGACTCAAAAATTAGGCTTCCAGTTGACTTTCACGGGGGACGGTACCCGAGGGGACTAAAACAAGGCCAGGGACGGGGCAAATATTTTACCCGTGGAAGTCGTTACAGCCTGTGTAAACAGACTCAGAAACAGTCATAGCTGAACAATATTTCTTTCTCGCATTCGCTGACAGTCATGAAGGATGCAGTCATATTACAATGCCTTTAACCACATCGAGTTGCGCAGATAAAATTCAGAAAATAATTACATATCAATCTCGGAAAAAAAGAACCCGATTGACAGGTTTTATATTTATTTTACTTCGAAGTTTAACAAGCCATATCGAGACCTTTCCCACAAGAAAATGATTTTTTTATATTGGTCCCCCTAGCGGCAGGGGAGGCTCCGAATTTTTCATTAATACGCAGAGAATTGAATTAACACTTTAATACACTGAAATGCAAAAACTAATTCGGTGGAGTGGGTGTCTGAATGCTCGATCTCTTGTCTAATTCAACCAATATACGTTGATACCTTATGGCAGGAAGGATGATACCGATGTCTTTCTGTCGATCATTAGTTGTAGTTTCCTGGTTGCGTTTCACCAATCACCCTTGCAAGAAATTATCCAATTAACAGTTGCCATGTAAATATTTATTGCTACGTGAGTAAAATGACATTTTAATAAAAATTGACGAAATTCAGATATTTGGCGCCCATATTATGATAAATTTGGAGTCATGGCAACCAGTTTTGTGTTGTACATATGTATACCCGAAAGCAGGAATGAGCCTCGGAGTAACCATTTAATTTAATTAATTTGAAACATCAGCTCTGTATCCACGGGTTTCTACATGTTTGGTGTTAAAGATCTAGTTTCGCAATACGAGTCATGCACACAAAATGATCAAAACAGTGTCAATGCATGATCATGATTACATAGACTATTGATTTTTGTCCTAACACAACTTTGTAGGTCATTACAATCAATAACCGTGAAAATCACCATAAGAAGTTTAATAAGTTTATCTCACGTACCTATTACATTCCATAAACTTGCTATAACAAGGCACGTATACATGTTATTTTGTAACTGAAGACGAGAAAGATTGGTAACTCGCTTGTTTCTGGAATATTGAAAGCGTAAGGAATGCAATAGACTTTCATTTCAGCGTGATACTGTGTTACAAGTTAAAAATTTTGTTTTTGGCCTACCTATTCATTTGACAAAAAATCTGGTAAATTTTTGATTTTCAGAAAGAATATTGCAATAAAAATAGAGAATTTGACCGCAAACGATAGATGGTTGGACGGGCAGACTGAAGTGGCGCATACATAAATATTTCATTCGGCAGATTTGGTTGGAAAACAATAAATTACCAAAATTCAACATAAATAAACCACACAGATAAACCAAAATTAATTTCGGGATATGGAAAACCTAGAAGCACCCACTCTACAGGAGAGGCATCCAACTAGAAACAATGAAGAAGAAGAACAGAACTTCAATGAAACGGACGCAAAACCAAAAAGTTTTAGAGAAAAGTGGAAAGAGCATCGAGATAAAATTTCTACTGGAGTAAGTGTTTTCTAAATTACGCACAAAAACATATACAATGTAATTCTTTCTGGAAATTGTCAGTCGTTCATAGTGATATTGCATGTAAATTTCAAATTTTTAGTTATTGCAATTTATGTATATCTGTAACTGAGCAAATGTATCGTCTTACATTTGTGTGTGCTGTTTCTGGTACAGTATACAAAAGGAAAAATAACTTGGCTCGTAGTCTGGATGATCTATTCCGACTGAAGAATAAAGGTTCAGGTATCCAATAACAGATTGACACATGATGCAGATAATTTTATTAACTGTTTATTGGTTTCAATTAAGTTCAAGATAATTAAACTTTTTTAATAAAAGTAACAATGTTCTGATTTACAGGAACGCAAGGGGTCAGCTGCGAGGTTTTTCACTTGGTTTACAGTGCACATCGCCACAACATTTCTCTATGTCGGGCACCGGTTCTGGGCTGATTTGTACTTCTCGCAGTATGGAGAATGGGCGCCTTATTATTTTAAGGTACCACATACCATTCTAAGAATTTATTCTTGAAGGAATCACGCTTTAAATCTTACTTCGGTCTCTTCACCTTGTGATGGTGACTATTATTCTAGTATAAATTTTGTTGGTTATTTTTATTTTTTATTGCAGAGGTCAAACATTCAAGTTTTTTTTTTTCAAATTAATTTTGTTTGTCTACTTAGGTTGATTATGCTAATTCACCTAATAAGGCAAGAATTTAGGCCTAATTGTGCAAGAAAAACTAGGTTAATTAGGTTAATTAATTTGGAAAAGCTTCTTTAAAACAACTTTTACCTTCTGTGGTTCTTCTTTTATGCAGGTGGCTTTAATCTTTATCTACATACAAGTGCTCGCCAATTGGTTTTGTACACAACTGTTCGACACATCACATAAGTACACCCAAGATCGTCCAGATGCCACCAAGAAGTCACTATGGGACGATTCGAATGAAACTGATGTCAGGTTAGTTTCTATGGTATTTTATATCCCTTACTAGAGTAGAACCTGTTTTAAGCAACATGTTAATTTTTGAGATACATTTTAATTGGAAACAAAACAGTGTAAACTAGTTTAAATTACCTTCTTTGGGTGACAACCAAAAGAGGTTCGACTGTATCTTTTTTCTGAAATGTCTCAGTTGATACGTGACACAAACATTGTTTCTTCAGCGACCATAAAATGTTATATTTTGTTTAAAAAAACAGGATTGTGAAACCCAGTAAAGCGAAACTCTCTGATCTAAGTGATGAGGCGAATGAAAAGCTGAGCAAGGAGATCGATGTTCTCTCCTGGAGGTTCTGTGAAAAGTGTAACTTCACCAAACCACCAAGGTAACTCACAGTTACAGGCAAAATTCTACTCTTTATTAAACAGTAGTGCAAATGCTTTGAAAAATTAAACAGTTAAGAAAAAAAACCAATCAGGCCCCGAAGAAATTGACAAGTAGGCAATTACAGACGAGAGGATGAATGGGAAGGAAGATACAGTTAAATTTAACGTTTTGCTTTGGTCTGTCCTCCTGCATTTGAAGTATACTTTCTTGTGACATTCCACTCTAAAGAACACCTTTTTAATGGCTTTGTTCTGTTTTTTGACTTTTGAAGAGTTCATCACTGTAAAGTTTGCAACAAATGCATTCTCAAGAGAAGTCACCACTGCTACATAACAGGTTAGGCATGTGTTCACATCTGTTTTTCGGATGTCTTATCTTTTAAGTTAATAAAATTTATTAGTAAATATGTCATGTACGCCATACAAAACCACTGACACATTTATAATTACTAAATGACATTTCATCCTTCAGGTGTGTGCGTAGGACACTACAATGAGAGATTCTTCGTTGTGTTAACATTTTACATTTCTCTGTCAATGGTCTGTAAGTACAAACTTATTTAAGTACGAGTCTTATTTAAAATCTAGCTGGTTAAACAGTTCTATATCCTGACAGGTAGTAATCAAAACAGATATAAAATTTATTTTTGGACATTCTTCTTAAGAACAGGACAATCTTTTCAATTTTCCATTTGAACTATGTATTGCTCATGGAATCTACTTTCTTTTCAACAGTGTTGGGGACACTTTTGTACTATTACTTGAGAGATACCTTTTATGAAAAGTCTACAGTTTGGGACTACGTTCTACCAATTACTATTTTCAAGTGGCTACGCGGGCATTATGGGCACCAGTATGTCTTTTGTGTAGGTATTTCAGGGTTATTAAAGTTCTTTAAATGTTTGACGTCGAAAGGTAAAAGCAAATGCCCCAGTATATTTAATTGCGAAGATAAGTAATGAAACTGATCCTTACTTTTTTCTTCTACTATTTTACATTCGAGCACAGAACACTGCTCAAACAATCCTTGAGAATGAAAAAAAAACGAGAAAGAAGCAGGTCATTTTGAAGAATTTTTCACTAAATTTCACAGTTCGAACATATTTGCATTTTATTTCAGATCATCTTCTTGTACTCAGTGTGGTGGATTTTACCCATGACTACAGCACTTTTCTGTCGACAAGTTGCAAGTATCTACAAGGGATTAACTCCTCATGAAATGCACAACAGCCTTTCCTTGAAAAACACAGAATCATTGTCCAAAAAGCTTAAATCTGTTTTCGGACAATTCTGGTTTCTTAATTTTTATTTCCCTGCTGTGTTAGTGTACGGACAAGAGACGGATGGAAAAAGCTGGGACAAATTAAAGATCATATATAAATGTAAGCCAGGAGAACAAAACTCCGTGCGTAAGGAAAATGTGAAGTAAAACCTTTTTTAAGATAGCATCGGCGTCGTCATGCTAACTTCTCTTATCTAAAAACATTTATGTTTGTTCGACAAAAACCCATTAAGTCTCCTGATACACTTTCGCTTTTAGTTTGTATTTGATTTATTGATGTTGAAATAAAATCGTTTCACACTCACAAGGTTCACGCCAAATGATTTGAGGACTTACTTAACTAGACAATCCAGTAGGTTGCAAAGCCGTTGCATTGCCCCCAAATGCAAACCCCCTGCAACCAAAACCCATTAA
>JBCAUI010499451.1:0-13442 GCA_038406195.1 Haplosyllis anthogorgicola | reverse complement strand
CCAACCCAATTTTCACCTATTTTCGCCCAAAAATCAGGAAAAACTGCATGAAAATGAAGAAAATTTTGGCCGTAGGGAGGGGGCGCGCGCCTCCTGCGCCCCCCCCCTTAATCCGCCAATGGTACAGACACTAGACTAATGTCTCAAGTCGCAATTTAAATAAATGGTAGATACAGCGTTATGTATTCAAGGCAGGTTTATTTGTGTCAAAGTAAACCATTAAAACAACCAAAGACATTGCGTCCTCAAGTTTCAAAGGTGCATTAGTGATGTTATCTTTGCATGTAGAGTGTCATCATATATCCATGGGCTTTAAAGCAGAGTTAGAGGCTTTTAAAGTGTAAATAGATGAGAGATTGATCTTAGACATGTCATTCAAAAGGATCTTTGTTTTTGCTTCCAATGTTGGTCTACTGTTATAAAAGGAACATCCATGATAGTATGTGATTAAGCGCTGTATGATCCTGGAGAGAGATGTATACTACAAAGGCTCAATCTATGCCTATTATTCATACTGAATGGCATTATTTGCCCGACAATAGCTTTCATTAAGCTATGCCAAAGATAAGTTAACGTGAATAGTCAACAACTGGGGTAATTATTCACGTTTCCAAAACGCAATAGATACTGGAACCCAGTCTCTTTGTAAGCCTCTGGATCACAGGATTCATGCGGAATATCTGGGGTAATTTACGTTTAAGTTAATACTGCTGCCAATTTTGGATTTACGTGTTACTATTTTACTTTATCTCAGCACCAGGATGTCTTCCAAGAAGGTTTTTTATCGAAAAAAATAGAAGTAAGGCAGAGAACACATTTTGACAGTTCTGTTGCTGTAAAGATAGTGTCGTAGTGTCAGTAATAAAGAAGATATACTTTTAATAGGAAAATATTGGTGGTAAATGTAGTCCTGTCAATTTAAATCAGTTTCTACAGCAACAAAACTGTTTCTTGAATACAAAAGCGTACTAGAATATTGTACTTCTCTTTAAATTTCTTTTTGCGGGTTAGTAAATGTATCAGCTACTTTTGATTTTCAAACTTTTTGAATACATATCTAGTGGAACTGCTTTTGTTAAATTAAACGAACAAAGGTTTGACGATACTCACTCGCTGTGATTGCCATTTTCATCGGCAACAAGATAATATCCATCATCATCAATATACGCGTAATCCCTGGTCATCCTTACTGTCATAAATGCCTTCCAAATCTTCGCACTATGATGCTTTCATTTCCTGCTAATGTGTTATGTATAACTTAGCAATATGACATTTACAAGATGACTGCATCTATCAGTTACTCTGAAACATACATTGTTGGCATTTTTGTCACTCGTACGAATGTGAATAGCAGAACTGTCCATCCATTGATATCTATTCACTACATTTTGTATTGTCCAAATTCATACATGAAACTGATATTAATGCAAATCATATTTCCTTTCTCAACTGGTGTTCTATCTCGGTGTCCACCTGTATTTAAACTGAAAGACGGCAGCTCCACTCTTTCCTTATGAAGCTGTTTTGCAGGGCCACTGGGCAATATGTGCCTAATGTAGTATAACGTGGCATGGGACACTAAAGTCGATACTTTAAGACTCTAACCTGACTATGTAAATCAGTCAGTTTGTTAATTTTACTAATAGTATAGCAATTTATGAAGTTTCCTTGTTTATTTTCAAAGCCTGTACATGGATCCTTGAGTTGAGGCACAGTGAGCCTACAGTGAAATCGATGAAGCTACAGAGTCTCTCATTGATCTCAGAATTGCGATCAGCGGAAGCACTCAAGAACAGGCTTCTTGTAGTTAGCCAAGAAATGCTCATGACTTCGTACATACCAAAGCAAGCACAATTTAAAGATAATAAAAGTTTTTCAAAATTCATACATTCATTTTTTGCCTAAAAATTTAGGCAAGTTAGCCTAAATTGTATACAATTATTAGTAAAATAATAAGTCAATTACTAAAATTGGTAATTTTTAAGTAACCAATTTTAGTTTGCTAGCTAGTAATGGTATAAAATTGTTTGCCTATTTAGGCAAATTTGCCTAATATTTTAGCAAAGACGAATTTCGGAAAAACTTGAGTAATTTGCTAAATTCTAAGGGTATTTATTTTACAATTTTCATCGTTTTCGGGAAAACATACAGTTGTCCCCGGATATATCGATATTTTTGGTGTGGAAAAAAAATATCTATATAAGCGGGATATCGATATAAGCGATATCGATATATTCGGGGAGGAGTGTAGGTTGTCTAAACTATAAATTCGGAATGAGAGTACCGTGGTACACTTTCACCCTCATTAAGGTGTGATTCTTAATAATGTAATAACAATAACATAGGCCGATATGGACCCTAGTTAATGTGGCTACATTAAATACAGAAAGAGTGCAAATAACGTTCAAAAATTATTCGTGAAAAAGCCAATGAACCATCGCTTCTAATTGGTCAATAGAATTTGCAGTGATTACAATTTTGCTAGGCTGTCACAAGGGCCAGAGATGCATAGGTGCAAAAATTTTAATGATGAACAGTGTCCTCTAGCGTGAACAAGACCGCCGACACCAGACGCCAAGAATAACAAACCATGTTTTTGTACGCTCATTGACGTTTATGGCCACAAACCTGAATCGTCTGTTTTCTTAGGTTGGCTGAATTGCATCATTCTGTGGCCATTTTCAATACACTTTTACTAACTTATTTCAACATGATGTAAAACACATAATCGTATTTTTGCATTTCCATGTGTGCAAGATTGAATAAAACCTGAATTTGATTTTGTTGCCTCTGGTCAACGCTCACTCCTACACATACCAAGGTTGGCCAGAAAACATCTAAATATGGCTTTATTGGATAGTTTCTCTGACATTCTACACTTTATAACAAAGATCAATGCAGTGTGGAAAGCATGAACCACACATTATTTGATTTTGCAGTAACCGTCAGTATTTTCATTAAACCTGTCGAAAACTAGTAGACATCATCGGTAACAATCTACGTTTTTTTTTAATTCACTCGCATCCAAATCTACCTAATCTACCGAATTTACCTTGCTTGCCAGACATGATTTTAAGATTGATATGTTGACTCTTAAAGCCATTTTCAGTTCATACACTACCCATATTCATCAAGTCTAAATTCAGTCTGCATACTGAAAATGGTCCATATTATGTAGGTATTAATTTTTTTAAATTTTTGAATGATACATATTGAATTCCAAATTTGCCAGATTTTAGTAAAATTACTGATCAGCTTACATTTAGATTTGATAACAATTGAAACATAATGGTGAAAGGTCAATTGATATGTCTGAAACATTCGGTAGATTAGGTAAGTGGAATTACCAAAGAAAAACCTTTAATGACTTACAGATTTACACTTTCCATAATATTGTATATACTACTGACGGGAATAAGCTTATGCCAAATAAATGATTATGTTCTCCAGATGACACATCTTTTCAATTAATATAGTTCACATACTTTACAAAAGTCACATTTGCTTGGATTAGTAAGTAGAGTAGACTAGAGAATCCTGTATTTCAGGGGATTCGTATTGAATGATCCATTTATGGTACTCTACGGGTCTCATTCCTATATTTCATCACGTTTCATTAATGTCAACAATATCTCAATTTACAGCACAAAGCAAATGAAATCAGAAGAATGTTATCACCCACCAACCACACTTTATCCCAAGGCAGTGTACAAAAGTGTTGTCAAAATAAATGTCATACTGATTCATAATTTTATGGGAGGTTTTCCCGAGGTATTGAATGATAACTTGAAAACAATAGAACAGTTTGCCTATTTGTCATGGAAAAACGGTGTCATAAAATTCCATGTGTGAAATTGAATTTTAATTAAAAAGCGCTTGGATCGATCAAATTGATTTCACTTCAGAAATTACACAAAAATAAATCATTATCTTATTAAAGTTGAAATTGCCAATTAGTTCAAATTGTGCTGCGTGAAAATGTGATTACAAACGCGACTGAAAAAAATCAATTATCTATCTACATGTATTATATAATTTTTTTAAATTTTAAAAGCCCCTGTTTCTTAGCAATACATCTATCACACAATAAAGTGAATTGTACCACCCGCACCCTTGTAGGCGCAGCACCTGACGAACCATTTGTTCCATATATTAATTTTGCACTGTTATGCATATTCACAACCGAACCTTCACAAGGAAAGATTCAGCTCAACAAATTCTACTTCTAAGCCAAATTGCCAATTGTAATTCTGCACATTGACTTAATTGTAAAATTTTGGTCGTTGGGGGAAAAGACCAAAACTACCTTTGAGTCAATGGAGATATCTTTTACAACATGAGGGACCTTGTCCTGGATGCATGCCCTTTTACACACTGCCCGGCTGAATCAAACGCAGCTTCAGGAGATATTTGCCGCAATTCACAAGTGAAATTAAGCACATTTTCTTCGCTTAATTTCAAAAGAAATGCGGTTTTTAAATGCAATTGTTGAAATTAAGCAAGGAAAACAAGCTTAATTCAATCTGTGAATTGTGCCAATTAACTGCGTCAGATGTTTTCCCGATTAATAAAATTTACACGTTCCACCGCCAGTGAAAAATGACCAACTGTTGGACATTGACTTGCTCGATGTAGTGTTTCTACCCAAATTACTTCATTACCTCACAGCTTCTCAAATAAACCTGTCAAGTAGCCTTTAGAATGGTGTAATTTAATGATTCCTGAACAAGCTTTAAGAACTGAAAGGTTCCCAGCTTCTGGTCTTTGCAGATGACAAATCTCGGGAGCTCCATGAAGCACTAGTGTTCAATAGTGATGCTACTTAAGCGTTAAAAGTAACACTGTTAAAGAAAATTATTTTAAAATACCAGTCAATGGGAAATTCATTTCATTTGAAATAATGTTTCGTTGAAATGATAGGCAATTGTTTAAAATGGAACTTGCACTGCAACCCAAATATAAGCCCACCTCCCAAATAGAAGTCTGTGAACTTTTGTGGAGTCCTAACATTCATGCAAAAAATACTGAATTCCCAAATAGTAGTCCAGGCCTTCAGCGCGTCTTCATAAACTACACGGTCCCTAGCTTAACGGCCGTTAAGGCTGTCACGCTGGTCTAGGAGCCTGCACCCCTTACAGGGCATTGAGGCTTCCAGGGCCGCTTAACACAATGAATTGCTGCATGCCCACTAATTTTTGACCCTGTAGTTTATGAAGACGTGCTGCTTATTTTCGGGGAATCTGGTACAAGGTGAAAATATTGTTTGCAAATAAGGACTTTTCTTCAGCTGATATAATGGCTGGCGAATTTGTTGCCTGAACGTTATGTACTGAGTTTGGTGTGTTTGGGAATCTTTGATACCTTCCTGTCTGCTGGCTACCTTTGCTAGTGACTTCGCTTTGCGTGGCTACTAGCACAGGTTGGGACTAATCTCTTTTTGCATCCTGTAAAGTCATGTGACAAAAAATGAACAAATTTTGGATTTCTGGTGCCCGGCCATATTTTGGTTAGAAATGATAGCAGTTACTAGAGAATCTAGTCTACTTGTTTTGGCAGGAAACGGCATGAGAGGTTCCAAAACAATGATTTCTACCAGGTGTCACCACCTGACGCCATAACAAGATAAACCTTAGATGGTGCTGACCAGATGTAAATCTTGGTGGTACTAACCAGCTGCTAATATCAGCTGCTTGGCTTCCAGCATAACTTTCCTGCGTCTGAAAATACACGCGGGGGCGGGGGGGAGGGGGCGTGCACCCAATGACACACACAGATGAACGAAGCATTTGGGCTTTGCCAAAGTTAAACATCGACTAAAGCAAGAAAATGAAAACTGAAAGCGTTGTCCATTCCTATTTTTCTTACGGCAACAATTTAAGCTTTCAAGACATTACCAAAACATTATATAAATGTACAATTTGACCAATGGGACAAGCTTTCGGCTAAATATTACAGCCTGAAACAGAAACGATTTCTACATTTTTCACATTTACAAAACTTTCAATTGCTCGTTTCCATTTCTTACGGACACAACCATCTTATTCTACTTCAGTGCCCATGAATAAAAGCTGGAATAATATGGCAGTGTCGGGGCGATATTGAACTGTGTTGTCACTGCATTAAGATGGAAAATTTGCTTTTATCTCCATCTCATACTACGGCTGATTTATTACCTCAAGTCTCACCTTACAAATAGCAATTGATTTTTATGGCTGCATCACATCATCACTTTGCTTGAAGCCTCTAAGACTTACTTATGATGAATGGAAAACTGGTTGTGTTATATTTTCACTTTTGGATAAAGATGATGTTTTATCATTTTGCGAAAGAACAGCTGCTTGACATTTAATTTCATATAAAATAATATTTGACATTTGATGATAAATTGGTCTTAAGTTCCGTCTGTTTAAGATTAATTTAAACACGTGCGACCTTTAATATGACTTAGAGCCCCCCCCCCCCCCAAGTGACACCGTTCAGGGGAAATGCTGTATACCATCTAACTCAATTAAATTTTTTATTACAACTTTTGTGCTAATTTTGAGGACCCAGTTAATAGACACCCCTTACCAGTTAATAGATGCTCCATATTCAGTTAGTAGTAACTCAAAAATTAAATAGAAATATTTTATTTCACACATGTGTGTTTATTTACAAATAATGTAGGGTACACAGCATTTCCCCTGAACGGTGTCTATTAACTAGGGGGGCCTCTACCTTGCGAATAGTTCCCACACGTGGTAATGTTTACATGTATCAGTTTACTGTCCCCGGGTGGGGTCGTGTCGCCCCCGTGTACTCACCGGGATCCAATCAGCTGAAGTGACAGGTGCTCGTAGCACGTGGTTTTGTGTATGAAGCTATTCTATTGGATAAAAGTTGTTGCACATGCGTCTAGAGGTATTTTACAACCAGCTGGGATGTAGCCAAAAGTGAGAAAAAGTATTGTTAACAACTTTGAAAGACAAAAGCTGCAACTGATCTCAAGAATTTGCAATCAATAATCGTGAAAAACTATTGAGTACGTATGTAAGTGCCGGTAAGCGTAAATTGAAAGAGTTGTTACTGATTTAATGTGCTGAAAAATATCCAAGTTGAAGTATTGCGCTATCCCACCATATGAAATTGGTGGTTTTACTTGTCGAATATTTGAAGCTGCTATTCTTTGCTTTTCTTTTGTTATTTGTGCGAGTGAAATTGCTGTTTACAAAACCAAAGATGAAGTCTGTAGAATACCATGCTGTCATGAAATTTTCAAAGACTTTAATCTGCATTGGGGTGGCAGGCATTACTAGCCAAAATTCCAAGCTAGACTCCCGATTCGCCATTCTAAAAAACGGGATTTGGCCACTCGTTATCTTGCGATAGGGCTAGATCTAATGCCAGTCACTCAAGTAAGCTTTAATTAACTAAGTGGGATCGCCAATATTATGTCCGATTAGGGTAATTTCCATTTATTTACGTGAAGGTACCGTACATGTACAATTTACATCCCAGGGCCTGGCGCGAGAATTTAGGCTCATTGCAAAAAAGCCAACAGAGCCATGATTTGTCAGTCATCTGTCGGTGTTGTCGTCATCGTCGGTGTCTGTGTACACCTTTTTCTTTGGGGGTCAAGCACGCGAGACTTTGGCTCGTTTGGCATAATTGCCAAAGAGCCTATAGAATTATGAATCGTCCGTTGTCATCATTGGCATTGTCATCGGCATTGTCTGTGCACAGTCATCTTGAGCACACTAATGATCATAGAGGCTGCATATCTTATACACATATGCACCTACGTCCCATCTCAAAGCCTAGCAAAGGTTATGTTTCTGTGTCCATTATTCTCAAATTGGCAGCCATATTTGTGTTTTTCTTGGAGCATTTCTCCTGGACTTGCAGTTAAAGATACAGGCTTCATATTTGGCAGTCTTATGTATTTAGATACTCTCGTTATATCCCGTAAAAATTATATTGATACCACTTGTATTTCTAGTTTGGCAGCCATATTTGTGTTATTTCACAGATCACATCTGGAGATTTGATCTTAGACACTTTATTTTATTCTATGTGATATTGAGACTTCATCAGTCTTTTGATAATGCCAAATGAGCTCTGGTCCATCTGGATCTTTTTGTGTGTGTGTGTGTGTGTGTTTAAAGATAGCCAAACCCACATGAAAATGAAAATTTGGTCGGGGGGGGGGTGTAACTGCAGGTGAACGTTTGCTGCAGAGGGGCACAAGTTCATTGTGTTACACATATAAAGACATGCAGTAGTCTTCAAAAACATTGCGTCGTGCATTATAAAACACACTACAGGCCGTAATACAGTCTCTTAAAAACTCGAGTGTGGCACAAAGTTGTTTTGTGGGCCCTGAAATCAGGTATTTACTGTTCAACACATGTACGCACACTGCATTGTCAATTAATCCTGAGAATGCCGAATAAGCCAAGGTCTATGTTGTTAAGTATCCGTCTAATTTTCAGTATCTTAACCTGATTATTCACAAAAAATGTCGGGAAGAGCGCGTGGGCGAGCACGTGGGCGTGCCCGTGGTGGCACATCTGAAGCGCAAGAACCTGTGAGACGACCAGGGGACACTGCGCCAGTCAAAACACCGTCACAGGTAAAAAGATTAGACTTTTTATGATAAAAAGACGAGTTGGCAATTATTTGTAATTGCTTGTCTTTCGAATATCAGAATGTGACAAGTCACAACACCATACACCGTTTCTAGCGTCATATGGTAACGTGATAACGTGTATTTTATGACGTCGTTATGCACCGCCATCGTAGATGAACCAGAAGTTTGTGTTTTAGGCTGAAGACCAGTCTTTGCGAATTTCATTTGAAATACAATTATGCTGTGAAGCATAATTGTGACAGACCCAAGCTGACTTGAGAGTCGCCCAGTTCTGTACAAGTGGTTCCTTAAAATAAATAAATAAAAAAAATAAAACAACAAATTGTTGTGCTGGTATGTTCAGTGAGAATGTGGTCATGCCAAGGTATGACATCGCAATTTTATATCCATGTAAATTAGGCACCACTTTCCCCAAAAAGTAAGTCGATATGAGTCTGTATTTCCAGTTAGGAATGAGACCTGGTGATGAACTAATTTACTCGCAGGAGGCACAAGCGGAACAAGCCGCAATAGCAGCTGCAGCAGCCATGCCAGGCAGTGGAAGAGCAACGCACAGGGGAGGCACACGCAGTGAACCGCGACCAGGCGACCTGTCATCAGCAATGAAAAGGATGGACATTGGTGGAGGAGATGATGCTGGTGTATTGCGTCGCGGTCGGAGAGAGATGACGTATCAAGAGAAGCGTACTAGACCAGCCAATGTTACAGACAAGAGGGGTATGTAGCATGTTTGCAAGGACTCCTTGGTAGTTTTTGTAGTTTTTATGTAGTATCAAGGCACAATTCTCATAGCCCATTGGTCGAGAGAACAAATACAGTAGGACCTGCTTTCAACGGTCACTAAATTTTACAATGAAAAGTGGCCGTAAAACACAAGTGACCTTACAAAGGAGAGGTGTCATGGCGGATGGTTACCACTATTATACTAATAATTTCAGAGACAAACTTTTACATTTAGAAGACTTAGTGTACATTATTTCTCCGTATGAAATTATTATTTTTCCGTATGAAATGCTACAAAATGTTTTAAAAGTCTCTCACAAATCATCGTAAAAATTACGGAAAATAACTGCCAAATGGCTGTAAATTGCCTGATTTAGTGGCTGTATACCAGGGTGACCGTAAATAAACATGAAATATAAGAATTTACAACCAAAACTGGCCGTGTAAGACAGGTGACTGTTCACAGCAGTGACCGTTCAAAGCAAGTTTGACTAATGATTTTACAGCCCTCGCCGGACACCTCTCATTTGTTGAACCAAGCTCTAATTGTTTGAATTACATTTCTCGCAGCCGAAACTTGTCACACACAGGCAAAATATTGCCATTTCGGTCGCATCGACCAGTACTATCAGAAGGTGATCAAAAGAAAATTAAAACTTGTATTTAGTTACAGTGTAGCATTTTAGGAATTTTTATTTTACTCCAATCGTGGCTCTGCAAATCCAGCCAGCACAGTGTAATCCAAATGATTAAAATTGGAGGCTTTAGTTTGACCGATAAGAGTAGCCCGGGTACTATTAACCACACCCCCTCACACTCAATGGTAACCAAAAAATTATGCTACGCAAAAATAGAAAAGTAATTATTTTTTATGACCAATATCTGAATTTTGATGTTGAATAAAAAGATTATCGCGGGTTCAGGATCTGTGGTATTTCCGTACATCCTGAACCTTAACAAAGTAATAATTTTTAGAAAGTCTTGTAGTATCACGCGTGTGCATGACGGATCTTGTCTCGATGGTTGTAGGAGAAAGCGGTCAGAAGCAACCAGTGTATGCAAACTACTTCAAACTTCTGTCGGCACCAAATTGGTTGATCTACCAGTACAGGGTAGACTTCAGTCCCATGATTGACTCAAAGGCCATGAGGAGCAGGTTCGTCAAGGACCATAAGGACCTACTTGGTCCAATACGATCTTTCGATGGAATGACCTTATACCTGCCGAAGAAACTAGCCGAGAAAGTTAGTACCCAGTAATTCGTATTTTGTGACAAGTATCCCTCATTACAAAGAAATAAATAAACTTTCTGCAACTGCCACATAAAGGGAGCATGCCGCAATTTGGACACGTCAGTGATCAGACAAATAGTTTGAATCGAGTTTCCAGTTGAAGGAATAATAATTAGAAAACCTTCATACAAAAATGTGTTTTGCCAAATTTTTCTAACCTGTTAACTTATTAAACACATTGAATACTTTAATCTACAGGAAACAGAGGTCTTCTCTCTTCGTGAACGGGACGGTGAAAAGATTATGATAACCTTCAAGCTGACCAATGAACTGCCTCCGGATAGTCCCAGCACTATGCACATCTTCAACATCATATTCAGACGGTAATAGTGCCAAAATGTTTAAAAACAAAACAAAACAAAAATCCCATAAGTGACACAAGTCATTCTGATTCGGCAAAGCTGTAATATTGGTGTAACGCAACAAGAGAAAAGCTACATATTAGAAAAAGGTTAGTGGATAAAAGTGCAAAGTATGTGTAATGTACTAGAATTTTACAAACAATGGCATAAACTGCCATTGTCGACTTATTTTAGCATTCTGAATATGATGGAAATGAAGCAGATCCAGCGGCACCACTTCAATCCAGCACAAGCCGTGCAAGTGAAGCCACACAAGATGGAGGTGTGGCCAGGTTTCATAACCTCGATCCGACAGTACGAATCGAATATTCTACTGTGCATGGAGTTGACACACAAGATTCTTAGAACAGATACGGTACTAGATCGTCTGTACGAGGTTTATGAATCAACGAGGCAAAACCAGAGCTTTGAAGATCGTGCCAGGAAAGATCTGCTGGGACAGATTGTACTTACAAGGTGTGAATATATATGCTATACAGTAGAACCTGTTTTGAGCGGCACCCTAATTTTTCAGGGCAAAGATGTCGTAAAATGCAAGTATGCCATTCAAAACAGGTAAATAAACGCATAACAAGAATACACGTTACAGTGGCACTGCTGTAAAAGGCAGGTATGCCGTAAAAAAAGGTGCTCTTCAAAACAGGTTCTACTGTATTACTATATTGCTGTCCCCTAAGTGTTATTCGGTTTTTGTCATTGAATTATGATGCACAATAACCTGTGAAAATCATGTACATGTACATCATATTTTATAGATATAATAACAAGACTTACCGCATCGATGATATAGACTTCACAAAGACGCCATCATCCAAATTTAGTCTTCGCGATGGAAAAGAAATTGATTTCGTAGAGTATTACGGACAGGTGAGAAACTTGAAGCCCAGATCAAGTGGACATGTGGGTTTGTTGCTACACAAAAACAAAAGGCATTGTATTGTAAGGGAAAGCCACTCGGTGTTCGAAATAAGGCCAGTCCGTCGGTCTAACAGATTTTAAATCCCCGCAAGACACTTTTCAATTAAAGTAATAATGCAAATAATGTAGTTGGGGTGACCAACTATCGTTAGGTCTGACTTGCTTTACGAGACATGACCTCGTGTCGGCACATTGCTTAACTTGTTTCATTGCTTAGATTGAGTTAAAGCTAAGCTGGTTGTGCTGTATAGTCAAATGATAAACATATTTTGAGTTTTTTAGATGACCAAAAAATCAATGGAATATAGCATACTAACAAAAGATTGTTCGATATTTAAAATATACACTTAGCAATGATCTTTGCCGGAAGTTTTGTGATATGGTGTTGTTAGTCACAAACCGTTTGTTCTCTATTTCTGTGCAGCATTACAACATTAAAGTTGAGGACCTTCATCAGCCGCTGATCGTATCGAACCCGAAACGCAAGGATCGTAATCGTGGTGACGATCAGCCAATATTACTGGTGCCAGAACTGTGCACAATGACCGGTGAGAATTTTACCTAAGTAAAACCGCAAAAATTAATTAGGCGTGACTTTCCAATTTGTCCTTCATTTCCAATAAAACCACTTGCATGTATCGTAGAAAATTAATATCGCATCGATTTAGGAAAGATTTTCTTTGCCCTTTCAACAGGTCTCTCTGATGAAGTTAGAGCAAACTTTCAAATAATGAAAGATCTAGCAACACACACCCGAGTAGCACCTGATGGACGAAATCGTACAATGATGCAGTTCATGCAAAAAATGAACAGGTGATTTTATTTAAAGCATCACATATTTTATTTAGACAGTACTTGCAAACAGTTTTAACTCTGCCATTCCACCCAGGATTAGGACTTTTTAAAACTTTTCCACCTCTACCCGTTTGCAAAATACGGATCTGTTGGGGGGGCACCCCTATTTTCACCCAAATTTATTATTATTTATTTGTAAATTATTATAAAATCGGCCGTGGCCGATCCAGGCTCATTTCTGTCAAGTCGGCCGGCCGATTTTATAATACTTTACAAACAAATCCATTGGCAGATCTAGGGGGTGCCACCAGCACACCCCCCAATGGGCCAGGTGCCCACCCCCTCCAATGGGCTGGGTGTCCCCCAACAGGCTTATGTCTGTTTTTAACATAAATTGGCCGGCCGATATTTTGCTGATTTGTTTAAAATGGACCGGCTCATTTAAGCTCATTTTGTCAAATTTGCCCAGGGGCAGATCCAGGATTTCCTGTTGGGGGGGCACCCAGCCTATTGGGGGGCACCCAGCCTGTTGGGGGGTGCCCCCCACAGCCAATGAAATCAGCTTATGTCTTTGTTGGCTGATTTAAAGCTCTGTTTTAAAGCAGCCTATGGAATCAGTCGTGTTATATGCCTTTTTGCCGAATTAGCACACTTCCAATTGACCTATTGACCTCAGACCAATTTTAAAAGTTGTCAAAAGTGTTCATTCAAATTATACTTTTG
>JBCAUI010499440.1:0-13445 GCA_038406195.1 Haplosyllis anthogorgicola | reverse complement strand
CCCTCATGTTATTCCAATACAAATTGTGAACATGACCCGTCACCATCTATTTGAAATAAAAAGCCACTTCACGACAAAGATAACCGGGACATACAAATAAGAGCGGAAGAGATTGTGTAACACAGAATTGTTCCTTTATGTGTTACAATTTTCAGCGCATTCATGTACAATGGAAATAACAGATGAAGGGGAAAAGGAAAGTCTTTTGGGGGAGTCCTCACCCCGATCACGACTAACTGTAATAAAAGGAATAGTATCAGTATGCACAAGTGCAGCTCTGGCTGCTTTGTCTGCAATTTGTGTACAAGGATTACAAAGAGCAATACCAGATTTCCAGCTGAATGCAAGTCGTAGTGGGGTTGCTTGGATAGGCACTGCCCTGGTATTGATATTTGTAAAGGAGAAACCAACGCTAGTGGGAAAGGACGTACTCAAGGCAGGGCTGTTTGCAGTGTTACTCGGAGTAGATACCATGGCTCTCTACGTTTCGGCAACGTTCGTGCCACTCGCCACTCAGGTGTCGTTACAAAATACTGTAAACTTTTTTGCAGCTTTAATTTTCCTTTGGGTGTTGTCCGTGGACAAACCTACGTTGGATAAAGTCATTTCTATTTTTCTATGTGTTGTGGGAGTTATTCTTGTGACGCAGCCTGATTTAATTTTTGCGCATAAAGGCAAACATCGAGAACAGTTTCACAATGCTGCGAAGAATATATGTTGCGTAACACTCAGTGAGACTGGTCACCACTCAAAGGACTTCAACGACACCCACAGTAATCAGTATTATGAGTACCTGGGATATGGACTTTCCTTCCTCGTAGGTCTTTGCCTTGCAGGACAAACAGTGACTCTTAGGTACTACTCAGACTTCTTCAGTAGCAAAACCAACCTACTAATTACTTTATTTTGGTCATATTTATTCAGTACTGTGATTTCATTGGCCATAATGATTATTTTTGAACTTCCAATTCTCCCAGATGGTATTCAGGAATATCTGCTATCAGTTGGGCACGCATTGGTTTATGTATTTTCTGCTCCAACGTTCATATATGCTGGTTCAATCCTTGATGGGAATACAATGAGTATTTTGTACAATACATTCATCGTGTACATGGTGGCAGCACAGTACACAGTTTTAAAGGATATATATCCCGGAAACAGAAACTGGATTGAGATTGTTGGTGTATGCTTCGTAATATCGGGTTCCGTTCTTTCTTGCATGGTACAACTTTATAAATCGAAAAGTAAGAAGACAGGAATCGTGTGACAGCATGAATTGCTTGTTTCACGAAGACAGAAAGTCAGGATAGAAACAACTCTAATGACAATGTAATAAAAATTCGGTTTGAAATTTATATGTTATTTTAATAATTTAATGTTACTGATATAATTTAATGTGAAATTCTCAATATTTGTTGTAAGGTGTCGCTGGACAATAGGCTCAGTATAACCGATCCATTGCAACAGTGTAGATAGACATCACAAACGCTTTTGTAGACTTATTTAGAAAGCATCTCCATAGTTATGTGCTAAAACGAAAAAAGTCGGCGGAACTTGAATAAATTTAGCCATTCTTTCTTCTACTTCTTCAATACGTTTTGCTTCACTGAAAACACTTGAACTTTACATAGAAGCAACCCCGCGATGAAAGTCATGTCCTTTGCTTCACCCTGAGTTTAAACAATTTGCAACTAAAATTGTCCCAAAGCATTTGCTCACCATCATCAATAACTACCGCTTCGGTAATGTCAGTTAAGGAAAGAATTGTGTGAATTTAGTAATGGGTACACAGTATTTAAATGCCAAATGTTTACGCATTTGAGTGGGACCCCTTTTCACACGTGTTTAGTGAAAGGGGCGTTTCAGATGATGAACTTCTGAGTATGGCAAAAATCTACTTTTGTATTAGACTTTTCTGTGTACTGCTTTTATGCAAACTTCAAGTGAGGAAGACAAAGAATCGGAACATTGGTAAATTTGTGCATTAATGACGCCCTCAAACCTGTATTTCAGTAAAATTCATTTAACAATCCACCCTAAGAATATTCCGTTGCGTTTTGTTGTAATTGAGACAAGCCCAATTGCTTTACATGCCGATCTCAATTTTACACGTGGATATTAATGGCTGTAAATTGTGTCACCAAAACTTGGCATACATCGCACAAATGCAATCACACTTTACATTAAACCCATAATTGGCCATTACTTCAAACTTTATTACTACTTCCGAAATGGCTACGCTTCTATTTTAAACACATACTTATTACTAAAAGGAAATCAATGTATGATATTGTTAGTATTATTACCTTGCATATGGAATGAATTATTATACATCATGAGCTTATTCCCTGTGGCCCGCGATGGTCAGTTTGATTTTTGGCTCATTTGGCATAATTGCCAAAGAGCCTACAGAATCACGAATTGTCCGTCGTCCGTCATTATCGTCGTTGCCCTGCATCGTTGTCGTTGTCATCTGTGCACAGCTACCCTGAGCACACTATTGATCACAGAGACTTTATCTCTTCCACACATATGCACCCGTGTCCCATCTCAAAGCCTAAAAAAGTATGTTGCTGTGACCATTATTCTCAAATTGGCAGTCATATTTTCTTTGAATCTTAATCCTAGACATACAATTAATGATACAGACATTATATTTGGGAGCCTTATGGACCTACATACCCTATTTGTGTTCTGCAAAAATTATATTGATCAGTACCGGATCTCGGGGGGAGGGCTTTAGGGGCCTGGGCCCCACTGACCCCTGTTAAAATATGTTTAATTTAATATGGCCGCCATCTTGGGCCAGAAGTATTTCAAGTCATTGGGCCCCCCTCGAACAAATTTCTAGATCCACTACTGTTGATACCACATACATTTCTAGTGTGGCAGACATATTTGTGTTTCTTCATAGATCATATATTTGAGATGTGATCATAGACACTTTAGATGTATCCGTGTGATATTGTAATATTGTCTTACTGTTTTTGGTAATGCCAAATGAGCTCAGGTCCATCTGGACCTGTTTTTCATGTGTAATTACCTAAATATGTTGTCGTTTGAAATGTTACAATGAAGAATACAACGGGAATAATAACAGAATTCCGGATTCAGAGGAGTATGGTTACTGTATTAATTAAGAATTGCCAGCAGTGGGCGATTTTAAGCTTTGAGTTTAAAGTAGATTTTTCAAGGATTTATTTGCTTACCAATGTATGTTAATTTTTGACGAGGTGGGCCTAAGCTATTTGTAGCAAACGAAAATAATAAAGTGTGTTAGTTTGTGATGGAGGTAAATAGATGTTGTGTCAGCTGAGTTACATAATCCCCAAGAATGTGTAACATTCGTAAATACAGGTGAGCTCACGGAGAGAAAATGCAAAGCCAGAAAATCCAGTTGTTACTTTTTTCCGATCCGAACAAGTGATGTAGGGTAGTGTTATCAGTTTTGTGTGTCTGTTTGCCAAACGCAAATTTAATACGTTTGGTTAATGTCTGGAGCCTTGGAAAAGATATGAAACGTTAAATTGAAGTACAATAAATAGGTTTTGCTTTGTCATAAAAATTAGGAGGGTTCGACGATTTTAAGGGACGAAAATCAAATCCCATTTGAAGGTGATTAAATATGATGCATTTAATCCAATCTAGATTCAACATGGTTACTTTCCACGCAGGGCTGGAAATCTTCTGGTACCAATTTTACACATTCGTCTGGGGAGTCAATCAACTTGGATGATTTATCCATCGTTACAGGTAGGAATTGAAGCACATATAACCACCAGACCACCACGGCAAAAGCAGTAGATTCACGGATAATTCCAATATTATTTTACGTTGATTTAATTAAATAATTGAAATTCACAAGATCCAACTTTTTGTAATTGATGACTTTTGAGTGGTTAAAATTTTGCAGCATCAGGTAGAGACTTACTGAACCTGGTACTGTACTTGTTCTGAATGAGAATAAAATCTATTCAAGCTTTCGCAAATCAGTTTTTATCTTAGCATAAAAAAATCGTCAGGTTTTCTGCATATGATACAAATAAATAACAGTTGAAGAACATGTCACTGAGAGCAAAAAGTGTTGAATTAGTAGATTCTTTTGTGCAGATCATTCGCTGCATGGAATTGAGATTATTTTGTAGACCTGAAGATTATGCAAGCTGAATTTATATTTTGCAAGTTGAATTTATATTTTGCAAGCTGAATTTATATTTTGCGCCCTCAAAAAGTTTGCTTGCTATTGCAAACTGTGCTTTCAAGTTGACGCCAAAATTATTCTTTTTAGTCGCATCATCTGCTGTTTCAGCTGCCAAATTGTGACAGTACCTTTTCAGATGGAATGTCTCTCATACCTTTTATGTCAGCAGCATTAGCATACTTGAGGTTCTTATTTATATTAATGGAAGAAATAAAACATGAGTCAAAGTCTTGGCAAGAATCAACACTTTACTTCAGAATTTAAAGCCAAATTAAACGTATGAAAAGAAAATTTATCAAGATTATTCTCTTGAAGTTGTGCGCCAGGCGTAAACGAATGGTTTGCATATAAAATATGTCAGTCAGAAAATTGCACTGAAGACAAACGCCCAGTGGGGCAGGATTTCTTGCATTCTGCTAAAAAGTTCCATTTTCTCGCTATTCTGTGGTCAAAGAATATGTTAAGGTTTTATGGTTTACGCTTTAAATGAGAAATGTAAACGTAGAAAAAGAGTAGTTTAATTTGGTCGTCAATCATTTGTACAGGTGTTTACACAACGAAAATGTAAATCTCAACATTTCCATGATTAGTACAAAGGGAATGGAACTGGAATTTTGTTAAGTGAAAATCAGCAATACTAAACATGCATTTTTCGTGAACCAAAGAATCGCGAATGAACTTATGCTTTACGTACAGTCAAGGGCTGAAAAGCTGTGTAAAATTGCCATATAACAATGCAAGAGCAGATAATGCAAAAAATACTGAAACCTCGGACACAGGGTAAAGGAGGGGGTGACGAGCCCCCCCCCGGATGATTCCCTAGTTTCAAAGAATTGTTATTAACTTTTTAGGTATTGTGCGTTTTAGGAGATGGGGACATTTTAAAGAACCTCTCCCGTACGAATTTCTGGATTGGTCACCGGTTCTCTTGTACGATGTGGGTTGCGAAAAGTACGGTAGATATTCCTTTGCGAAAACATCGGTTTTATAGTTAGTCAGTCCTCTCTAAAATAGAGGAAAGGGAAAATAATATCTTACACAGCAACATACCTGCCAGCTATACATACGGCTGGTTGTTTATTCGTATGTGATTTCTGTGAACTGAATGATGATGATGTAGTTTAGAGCATCTCACCCAAAAAATGTTTGTCTAATTTCATTTAGCAGTAATTGCATTTCACACTTATGTAACTGTGCATATTTGGGAAGGAATGCTCTTAGGATTTAAGCTATTTCAAAAAGAGACTTTGGATTAATGGTACGAATTACACTTAAATCAAGCATTCTATGTTGAAACTTCGCCTCTGCCTTTCGTTTGGAGTTACTTAATTCTAACGTGTATCGATGAAACACACGAAAAGAATAGGAGATTAGACATAGGACATTAATACAAAATTTGATTTACGTATTTGAGTTTTATTCGAAATTTAATAGAGTTTTTATCACACAAATTCTACGAATGTTTCAAATGCACTCTTTGCCGCACAATATTCTGCACAAAAATTGAAAATAAAATCAAGGATATAAACCATCTGAAAATGGAGAGAAAAGAGAAAGTGAGGAAGAAGGTGTACAGGAAGAAACTGGAAAAATATCCCCATTCTCAACAGGTGGGTTTATCAAAATATCAAAAATGAAAAACAGTTTAATATTTTGTTTTTATTTCGTTTGATCTATTGCAAGAAGTGTGCTTTTCGTTATTTTGCCAATTTTCCATTTCGTGCACGATGATTACTACTCCAGGAGAAGCTTCCCAGTCATTTCCTTTTCTGCATCAAGCGATAATATTGAAACTGGGCTAATTGCTTTTGCCAGTTACATCATAAAATTGAACAAATATATGCAAACTCAAATCCGCATATTCTGGAAAAACCAACTACAGTACAATAACTAGTCAAAAAGAGACACTGCATGGCGTACAGCTCAGTAGTCAATGGTCTAGTGGATGGAAAAGAAACGATATTTTGCGCATAACTTAAACTCAGTATTCCTCAAATGAGGAAAACATCTTTTTCTTGCACATTTATGCCAACTGCAAGTTCTTTCTAATATTTTCAATAAAGAAAAGTCATGGACTAGTTTACGCGACATTTTAGGTAGAAAGTTGATTTCAAACATAAGAAACCGAACACAAGTTAAATTAAGTTTTATTCATTCGGCATGCCGTTTTCAACTGACGTTAACGGTACATAACTATTTAGCAATAATATTTGGATGGAAAAGGAAACAGAAATTGAACACAAATAATCCCACATATAGTTCTACATTTCCGTGTAGCCCTGACAATTTGAAGGCAGTAGCAATAACAACGTGTAGGAATTGACAATAAACCGAATCTTCTTTGTTGAAATTCTCCCCTTTCGCTTGACCACTGACAGTGGCCTCGTCCCAATTAAACCGAATGACTAAAACTTTTAACT
This sequence comes from Haplosyllis anthogorgicola, assembly GCA_038406195.1. NCBI lineage: Eukaryota > Metazoa > Annelida > Polychaeta > Phyllodocida > Syllidae > Haplosyllis > Haplosyllis anthogorgicola. The sequence goes on along the minus strand of JBCAUI010499440.1, from coordinate 6,824 downwards.
TAATAAGGATCTTTGCACAAATCATTACGGCTGCTTTGACTAATGTCACTCAACACCTAAGTTGTCGGGAGGGGAAAATGACATTTGCATAACAATGAATTTCCCAGCCTTTGATGGGGAATTGTATTCATCCTCTCGGAAGAAAATTGATATTCTCTTTGGGGAGATGATCCATTTTTTTCTTACGCCGGAAATCCAGTTTTGTGCTCAGACGATGATTGTGTGTAATGATGGATATATTTGAATGATTATGGATTCGAGAATAAATGCTTTTAAACCAAGTTCATACATAAAGTATCACTAGAAGTCTCAGTTTATTTAGCCTTTTTGAAAAGACGTTTTACATTGAAAATTGGAAAAAAGCTTTTCGTACAGATTAAATTTTTAGAAAAAGTAAATCTGAATTGCCTTTTTTCCCCATCTGGATCAATTGCATTCAAATGGAGCTTTAAACATATAACTTCACCTGGCATCTCTGTAATATGCATTTTCAAATTAAAAGCTCTGAAGGTGTATTTACAATGACCAACAGAAGAATACAGGACCGTTGATTCATTGGCAAAATCAGAACTTAACATTTGCAAAAATAAATAATTAAAGTGGTTCTCCTTTGCGTGTTGTTAAACCCTGCAGAAGTACAAATCAAGAGCAAACAGGAAAGCAATCCGAGAAATATGGAGCTTTTGTTCTCTCCCCCCCCCGAAAGAAATATGATCTGCGGAGCTGATTGAAATGGCAGATGAAGGACGTTGTATTAATCATATTTGTGAGTGTTATGTGTGGCGGTTGAGGAGGCTCAATACTGGATGCTCTGAGGGGACACTGTTGCATGATGCGGCCAAAAATCAATCCACCCGGTCCAGTGTAGTTGCACTTGAAAGAGGCTGCTGTAGGAACGTTGTGTATTAGATTTTTTTTTTTTTTTTTTTTTGAGGACCCAAGTCCATTTTGTGGGGCCACTGGTACCCTCTGTTTTGGCGCGATTCTGCTCATAAGTTTCAAAACAAAGATGGATCTGTCGCATCCTCACTTACGCACTATGTATGAGAATGTTAAAAAAATTATATTTTATGGACAGTCACATACGATACCTGAATTCATTCTTATTTGAATATCGATTATTTGCGGTTATTTAAGGATTCTCATTAACACGAAATATGCACTTAATATCCGTTCAGGGTATTGTTAATTTAGTAAACGTGAAAATGTGTGAAGATTTAATTCTACGATAAAACGATGAATTTTATTTGTCAATAATCGAAATTGTGCAAGTCGATAACGGTTTGAAATTTATTGTAATATTTTCATTCGATGAAACGGGAAAGGAAAGGAAACTTTTTTCACTCCAAACTTATGTAGGACCCTGTGGAGTGTAGACTCGCTGAAATTGAAATCTTGACTTTCAAAGGACAGGGAAGCTCTCTGAGCAGTCATTTCAACCGTTTTAGTATTTAAAAATTAGGTGAATTAAAGAAACCATTTCCAAATGATCATGCAAAAGTAATGGCAGATTGTGGGGGAAAATACGAGAGTTGACTGGTTCTTAGATTATGGCTCTGTAGTTTTACACAATGTTACCTAAGCATTAAAGCCATTAAATCAACACGCGCAAAAGGCTTTAACAGCCCCATTTTCCCCACACAGACTGTTGCAGCTTGCAATGCTGCCGCGCTCTCTTTAAGGAATCATAGCTGCGTGCAGCACCAGCTTTAAAACCTGTACCATGCTGCTTGTAAGCTGGCCATTGTGACACAGCTCCCACAAATATTTCCCCATATGAGACATACAACAGTGATGTTAATTTATTACAAGACATGACATTATATTTAGGAGTCTGACCTTATCTGGATTTATTTTCATGGATGTTGTTTACTAATCATGGATAAGCGTGTCTGAGATGGAGGAGAAAAATGGATTTGTTTAGGTAAGAACTTGTGTGTTCAGATAATGATATAAGGGGTCACGTTGAGACAAAGCCATTAAGATCAGTTGTTTTGCAGTTGGTAATATTTCCTGGTTTAGTATATAAACAATTTTTACTTTAATCTAGAACATCTTCGTAGGCAATGCTAGAAAATTAACAAAATTGATTTACTTTGAAAAGTATTCAGTGTTGGGGATATTACATCACTAAGTCAGTGAAAGGAAAAATTTCTGTAGATATTGCAGTATCAGGACATGCTACTGTTTGCCATGGCAACGAATTCTGATTCATACTGCAGATAGATATTACTATATTTGGAAGTATTTGTTACAGCCGCAATTACTAATATGAATGTCTTATTTGTTAAAAATGAAAGAAAATGATACAATTTGCAGAGCTGATGAGTATTTGACATTTGGGGAATAAAAATAGAATTAGACATAAAACTGGATAGACGTTTTCATATAAGATATTTTAATTCACAATAGTTTAGTATTTCAGAAAGATACTTATTATACTGAAAATGAAATGATTGTTGGAAATAAATGTATGCATAACAAAACGAGTTTGCCCGGAATTAGCACCGATTTTACATGTTTCTGCCATTTTTATCGCACATCAATGGACCATAATTTCAAAAGGTCTACAAAACATCGTGGCTCTTTATCCATTACATCGATCAGCACGTGCAGAGATGAATGAAACACGTAAAAAACAGATCCGTCAATATCCGAATCTAAATGTAGCCGCACACGCACACATGCACCTATGCAGTGGTGCCTCTATGATTATAGCTTTGGGAAGAGAAATCTATTATTCAGTAGTAGCATGATAGATCTAGAGCTCTAGACCATCATTATTTCCGAGTGATTTTCGTTCAGTGGAGCATACATTCGCATTATATCTCTAAATCTAGCTTTAGAGAGTTTTTCTAGTTCGATTGAAAGATCTTCATAATTGTACATTTATATTATCAACAGTTCTAAATTGAAAACATCGAAGGAGCATAATAAATTTAATTTTTACAATTTGCTTTGAATTTGATTACCATAGTAGGCAAACTATTAGAAATAGTCCATAGCGGCGTGTTGGAATTTAAACAATTCAGTTGATAGCGGGCAGTGGTCACTTAACATTGGGTTGCCCAAGTCAAATTGAAGATCTATTCGCACGTTCAAATTATGTATTCAAAGTGCTGTAAAAGAAACTGAAATCCGGATTGCCTATTGCTTTAATGTCATCTGGATCACTGGGCGCCAATGGATGCACGTGCAGAAACCGGATACAAGTGCATCAAAGAGAAGTACAATGCATGTTCCATTGAAACTCACCTGTCATTTGAAGAGGGGCTTTTTAGATATATATATTACGCATCACAATGGCAAAGATAATCGTAATTAAGGTCATGCATCTCCTAGCGAAGGTTTTCCCCTTTTTACTAATGTACAAGAAGTGCACTTTGCAGGATACAAGATCTGTTGATGTTGCAATGGAGAAAAACTAAGCACGATACAGCAGAACTTGTCTTGGGCGACACCTGCCTTGAACGACATCATGTCTTGTATGATACTTTTGAGTGCATACAACATTGCTAAGACAAGTTTAAGTGACCCTGTCTTGCGCGACACCCTGACTTTTACACTTTTGGAGGAAAAAGTCCAGTGTCGCTCAAGACAAGTTCTACTGTACCGTTTTTTTCTTGTACATTGTTCAAATTGAAATTCACAATGTCCACGCCTTATTCACGTAACTCAATTTCAATAACATGCCAATTACATAATTGAATATTCTAAAGTTGTGTTGACAGCAATAATATATTGAAAGACGAGAGTGGCTTTTAGGGACCCTGAAGGGAAGTAACATTCTATTAGACTGATTGACGCACCCACTCGAGTGGTGTAAAATAGTCTGAAGCTTGCTTCAATGATCTTTATGTAGGTTTTATTTAAGCCTCAGGAGACTTTTATGTCAAATGTCAAATGGTGTTTGATTTAAGTAAAGGACTGTAAAATATAGAAATAAATGGGTAGTATTTATGGTATTTTACGTACAAAGTACTGAGTTGCTGTAACTCCCAATTTGCTGTAAAAGAAAACCTAAACGAAAAATACTAGTGTACTGAGTTTCCCTGGAACTGCTCCTTGTGATCTAGCAGTATATAGGTAAACCCTGGAAATACAAAAACGGCTTTGCATTTAGTAAATGTTAAGAAGGTTTAGAGTAACTATATACAAAAAGAGAGAAAGAACAAATGTTATGGAAACAGGTAAACATGATAAATTCAGTTTACAAACTTCTCTACATTTTAAAACTAGAATTTGCGTTCCAAAAATAACAGTTGTATTTGCTTAATTTCTAAGTATAAAGTATGAAACTAGGAATGCTTTGCTTTGAAACGAAGTTTACAAACAACTCTACATTTAAAGCTGTAATTTGCCTTCCAAAAATAACAGTTGTATTTGCCAAATTTCTATTGTAAAATACGAAAATACCGAGTATTTTTGCCTTTGAAACGAGGCTTCCGAATAACATTGAATAATACTCTGCGCTGAAGAAATAATTAAGGCCATGGGATATTGATCTGAACGTCTGTGACAGAATTGCATTACTCAAATAAAAGTCGGGCACAAATTGAAACAAAGAAAAACGAAACACAAACTTGCTGCGCACAGATGCCCAATTAGACTTGTCGTTGTTCGTTTACTCGTGTTATTTGAAACCATAATTGATTCTTATTAATTTAGACGTGAATTTGACTCGCAGTTGCACAGGTCTCCATTAAAAATTAACAAGAAAGAATTGAATCTAAAAATTCTTAGTCATAATTTAAATAAGGAGAAAGAACAAAAAACAAACATAACCATGAAATTAAAAAGGACATAGAAATAAAAACGTAAATTCAATTAGAAACTAACCGTTCGACAGCATTATAATATATTTCTTCGAGCATGAAGGATTAATTCATAATGAACCAGCATATTTACATTTTATTTTGTGCAGGGTTTTAATGAACCGTGTAAACAGCTATCAAAGCAATTATATTTAGTGGCAATTTTTACAGTTGTATTATCCACTGGCGCAATGGCGTTCACGATGCCAGTTTTCGGCCTATTGCTGTTTTAGTGGTTTGTAGCTCTGTACGACAACATTTGTTTGTAAAGTTCCTTTCTGCATCAAGAAAGTCTCGCAGCGTTCGACTCGTTTTGCAGTCAAAATAACAATCGTTTTTATTTCTCTTTTCAGGTATGTACACATGGCAATTATTACGATTATTGAGAACTTTTGGTTGCGGTATGGGTGAGTAAATGTTAGATCTGTGGTGTGAAGTACACGTTTAATCGTCGAAACGGATTGCCGTTGTTAAATTGAGACTTGACTCAGTCCTTGTGCGGTACAAAGTAGTTTAGACATCACATTTAGACAATCAGTTATAGCAAGATTTACGATTCATTCAAAAATAATTGCCAGAACAATGTAATCGATGAATTGCAGAATCTTAATGATTTGTGACATATAAATGGCATCTCAATTGTAAATGGACGAAACAGGGCATGTAAACTTTAATTCGGAACAGTTCTTCGAAGATCCACCCATTACTTGTGCTTTTGTATGTGACCGACGTTGGACATCGTGGGGTCTAACATGCAGCTCCTACTTCCCGTACATACACAGATAACGTCACTACGGGAGTATTTATCTTATTTAGGTCATGACACTCTTGATTCCCTCAGCCACCATGGAGCCACATCGATATGTATATGGGTTCCTAAGACAACAATACGGCAAAGTGTAACATGGTTTTATTGGTTTTATTGTGTTTGACCAATTTTGTCCTTAGATAGCATGATAACTTAAGGTTAAAAAGTTATTATGCAGACCTGGTATCTAGTGCTAATAGAATTCCTAGACGAAGGCAAATGTTAAAAAGTATAATAACAGCTGGTTGTTTGAATTACGCAAACCGGTACAAAGAATATGAATGAAGTCATCACGTGTTAGTATTGTCTTTCATAGAAAGATTGTTAACAGTCGATTTTGATAAAACTGTAAATTATTTCAAAATCAATTCTCTGATTATTGTAGGGTGAAACGTCATTTACGACCACCCTCTAAGTTCAATATTTTGTGGTCGCAAACAACAGGTGGTCTTAAAACACTTATACATTGATACATTGTAAAATCTGTAAAATCAATTCATAAATGGTAAGACTCGGGCCATCATTGCTCCACCTTGTACTTGACAAGTTCGTTTATTTGCAAAGAAATTATTCAGTCACAGCTGGGAATATTTCCGTAGATCAATACGACACGAGACAAATGACCTTCAGATGTTGAGTTCGATAAAAATAAATGAACAAGACGGTCAATAGCCTTAAATAGGCGTACAAGGTTGTTCTTTAAGATAGGGCCAGGCAATGTGCTTTAGAATTAATTACCTTTGCAGAGGAAGGACAAGAAATAAGACAGTGTATATGTTATGGTTCTGAAGCCATGATTCCGAAGTGTACCTCAAATTTACTTTCAAAAAGACACAGTTAGAATCGTTAGAATCTAAATGGATGAAAATTATGTACAAATCCATTTATGTAGATTTATAAGATAATGAGCAAATGCTTAGTACACAAGGACCTGTTTATGAACTGGCCAATATTTGCCCGTATATCAGATATAGACAGATAGGCTGTGTATGTTTGTATGAACAAGATCTGTCATTCGTGCCATTGTTTAAATTACGTAGTGGTTAAATTCTGGGCTAAGGCCTTTTTTTTTTAATCATTTGGATTACATTGCACTTTCAGGATTTTCAAAGTGCGGCGATCGGGGGGGAAAAAAAATTGAACTTGGTCCCAAGAAAGCCAAACTGTTTATAAATATCGATAAAATATTTAATATTTCTCAA
>JBCAUI010499429.1:0-13446 GCA_038406195.1 Haplosyllis anthogorgicola | reverse complement strand
AGCAAACCTTGTGGCCTTACTCACCAAAATTCTGACAAAGTGCAAAACATCTCTACCCTGAGTAGTCACCGCGTCAGCAAATTTAGTTTTTATTAATTTATGTTGTCACGTCACTGGAGTGTGACGTCGTTCGATAGATTGGTCATTTGACAATGGTCACAAATGCTGTTTTTTAAGGCAGGACCAAGTCATGTGTTCTTGCCTTGATTGCAATACATGATGCCAGGTGTAAAGTGTGCTCCATGAACGGTTGGACATATTTGATTATCAAGGAAACCTCCTTGGCCACACACTCACAGAAACTGTCTGACAGTAGAATCAACAGTAAATGGTAACTACTCCTTCGGCCTCAGCATGCATGCAACCACCAGCTTCAAACACTGTTTGAAAGATCAAGTCCATTACAAAGCTAATTGACTGTAGATTGTTTGCACTTTCTCAAGGCAGCTGCTCACATACCCCATAATCCACTCAGCAAAACTTAATTTGTTTCTCCGAGTTTCTGGCTAATGATATTAGCACTAGAAGCACTCGGACTTCCTTTGTGTCTAAAATAATTGTTACCCAATCTGTAGAGACGACGAAAGTTTCTGATGCGGATTGCTGCTGTAAAAATTGAACTATTACTTTTTACCTTAATTATTCTTTATTGTAACATGAGGTAAATGTAGTATTTGCTGATAGAATGAAGTCTCCATCTTGTCGTATATTTGAACAGATTTTCTTAAGATAAGGGTTAATACTACAATTCTATTAAGTGTCCACCAATGGAATTCACAATACCAATAATGAAGTGTACGAGAGCACACGCTCACAGGAAGAAAAGTATCAAACAAGGATACACTTTGTATTTTACAGTGCGTATCAATATCACATAAATTTTGGTTGCCACTAGGTTGCCAGAATAGACTTCTTTTTTAAGGTTACTTCGAACACTTATTTCTCGATATTATAGTCCGTTGATAAGTATCTCATCATAGCATTCCTGAAAAAAAATAAACATAGCCTGCACCTCATTGTGGATGGCCACAAATGGAGGGAAGCAGTGATCAGTCTACCATTGTCGGAAAACAACCTTAAAGAGATTTGCTACTCGCTCTCTACATGTTTAGCTACCAGCAAATTGAGCAATAGATGTAGTCTATGGAAAACGTAAGATTTATTGCGGCAGACATCAGAATATTGAATATGAGATGATGGATGGCCTCTCCAACCCCGAAAACCTTGAGATGCTAATGGATCATCGTTTATTGGATAACACAGCTGGGTAAATCTTCATATGGGCAAAGTGGCACATAGAAAAAAATCCGAAACATAATTTAGTTGGACTTGTTTTTAAATTTATCAGATAACGAGCAGATGATCACTACAGATGATACTGAGAGTAGTGTGTATGGGTAACTTTTTCTTGATTATCCAAGAATGAAGAGCTCCTACGTTCCGAACATTTAGCAAATCTCAGTGTGTTATTGACGAGTGCGCTTTCATTGCCATGACAATCAATGACACTCAAAATGTCTTCCATAAATAACAACAAATTAGCTCTTATCTACGCTGGCTTCTACGCCAACATTTACGTTTTCAGTTTGCAAAGAAGTCATCTTTATTATTGATGATAAAATATGAAGAAACCGAAATAACAGGTACACCAAGCACACTGTTTCTGGAAAACCAGATCAGGCAAATTATATCAAAGTTGAGAACAAAAGAATTTCACACTAGTTTGTAAACAGACAAATACAGGATGAAGAAGTAAATTTTCCACAATCAACAGGATTTTCTTCATCTGAGATTGCTGAAAAAATTAAGACAATCGGATAGAATGATTGTTATTTTCGAATGACCTCACTATTTTATTCATACACGAGAGTGCACAGTGCAACCAGACTGGGTGGAGTGACTAAATGTAAGAAGAGATAAAGACGAACCAGATCCTTTTATGGACAAGCTGAGTGACATAACGCACTCCGAGTCTTTCTGTACAACTACTCATTATTCCATTAACTGTTCTACTTCATCATTTGACCTCTAATTATCGGTTGTTTTCAAATAGTAAAACCGGATCCAACACGCAAATGAATTCATTGAAAACTTTTTTCCTCATATTAGTTTCTTTGATACGCCTAGATTCAACATTGCAGATAGTGTCAAGGTCATCTCACTGAATGGACTGTAGGACCTTTAGAATTGAACAGAATGAATCGATACCTGAATCAGCACGTCCCGAAATTGTCTCTTTGACAATGGCGTTGAATAGGTGATCATAGGTGTAGTCAGGATTAGCTAAAATTAAAGGTTATCTCGGTAATTCAAGCTAGATTTGGAGAGTTTCATCCTGTCGTGGCTTCTGTTTATATCCCTAGAAATTGCCACGGCACATCAACTTAGAAGCAGCACTGAATAGTGAATGACATTTCAGAAGACAAACGGCAAAGTGTAACGAATTAAAGATGAATTCGAAAAGGAATCAAATTCGGACATTTGTTCTGGAAATTGCTTCCTCTAGTAAATTAACACATGTGCATTATTAAAGAAAATTACTCGATCACGTAAGTTCAGCAAGAACTCGCAGGGTCGTTGAGCACTTTAAGTCAAATGGGCTAAAATGGTTGAATGACATTCAATACGGATCATTCAAACGTTCAAACGCAATACGGATCAGTTTCATTATGGAGTATTTGTGTTAAGCATGATACATAAAATTTCAAACCTGCACTCCAACAAAAAAGTTTAAAATATTTGAACAGTTGTCAGTTGCAAATGAAGCTGTTCACGCTTATCCTTTGTTATTCTGATTAATGTTTGTTTCCCAACACATTCTATTATTAAGCGTTGTATGTTTCACACAGCTGCAGCCACATTGTACGTTTGAATTGACTAATTAAATAAAATTGCTGGAAACCTGGAACAAAGAAATGTATAATGATGATAACAATGAATTTAACTGTGGTTTTTCCACAAAATGAATTCATCTGAAACGTATCCAGAATATATTCGTACTTTACGAAAAAATAACAAAAATGGTTTTGCACAGCATTTAGACATGTACTAAATTGCTGCAATTGTATTGTTATAAAGTATTTGATAAATCAACTATTGCTGCGAACCACCTGAGCAAAATTTGAACAAGACATCTGCTAGCATTTCTTTCCTATTCTTGTTTCGTATTCACTACATCGGCCCTATTGATGATTTTTGCTCCGCATGGCTTCGGTTGAAAAAAGTCAACTCAACTTTTTCGACGGTTTTAGTGATGCTTGTCCTAAAGAAAAATGTAAAACCCTGATTTAGTTTACATGTTTATCAAAAGAAGGCTCAAATGAAATAGAAATGAAATTTCGAATTCCAAACAGATGAGATCCTAACTTTCAACCCATATTTCATAACACAAACACATTTCGAACCCAATCGTGGACTATCCTGCTCTCTGTACAACTCTATTGCTTTACTAATTTTCACACTTCCTTTTTTCTACATCCGTTTTTAAAGTGGGTAAAATATGGCTAGTAAGGTGACCCAAATTTGAGAAACAAACTTTACAAATGACAAATCTATATTTTTAATATGAAGTTGTCACGTCTGTCCATCTGTCCATCCTTCGGCAGGCCTCGGCTAATTTCGACAATTTCCGACAGGGTACGGGGAAAGAGGGGTAGTCAGTGAGTCATCATTGTCGTGGTCAACCACAAACCCACAGTGGTTAGTTTAGTTGAATCTGAAAAAAAGAGTTTTCTGATGACGCACTTCATTAGGGACTATTTTCGATTTCTCAGCACAGCTGCAGTTGTATAATTGCAAGGAAACAATTAAACAATCAGGTTTGGAATCTTTTAGCTCTGTTTTCCTTTAAATGAGATCTGTCTCTTTACTAATGAGGTTCAAAGACTCTGCACTTTGCCATCCAATGAACCTGAATGCGACACTGAGTCTCTAATTGGTATCATTTACCTATTTAAGTTATGCTTAGATTATGGAAATGACCTGTACAAGGAACAGTCTCCCGGGAGCGAGGATATGAACTTCAGATACAGGAGATTGCAGATAAATGGATGGTTTTCTAATTGCTTCCTAAGTTACTGTCAGTGCTGTAGACTTGTGGAATGATGTATTGCACAGCCTGTTTCAGGTTGAAGTGTGTCTCTCCCAGAGATAATAGTTTTCTGATTGATGACAACTACATACAAAGGCATTTACTATTTGGCCAATTGTTTCTCCTCGTAAATATTTAACACAGTCAAACGGTACTCAATCTTTAAGAAAAGTATCATTCAGTTAATTATTTTTGAGGATGGTGATTAACTTGGAAGGGATAACCTGATTAAAAAAGATTTAAGAAGAATGTTTCCATTATTTATAAATCAGTCCTAGAAATGAACTAATTTTGCCAGTTAAAGACGTCGTAATATCGTTAGCTTCGATGGTACCGTGTAAAATTTACATATTCCCCATATTTTCTGCTCTTTTATGCCCAAAAGGTTTCCTTCCCACTGGCATTAAAAAGCTACATTTACTTGATTTTTTTGTATGTACGCCTAAATTGTAGGAAAATTTTGTTATAAATTATTACTGATTGTTTAAATTTGTATTTATTCATGTAATAAATCCAGGTCTCTCTTTTCAATGAATATTTTTTGTTTCAATCCTTATTCATATACCACTGTAAAGTATAATGGAGATAAAAAGCCACATTTCATTTTTCAAATTAAACGACATGTAACGATATGACAAATAAATTATATCGCGGGAGATCTTCATCGGCATTGCAGGAAAAGGCACATGTACACAACCAGAAGTGACATCACCGATGATGTTATGAGGTCACGTGACCATAACAAACAGCCAATCATATAAAGGAAAGGGGCTGGGGTTTCCAAACCAGAGGGATCAAAGAGCTCATGGAGGTACCTCCATTTGTATGTTACTAAGAATACTTGGTGGTGCTACAGGTAAATATCTATGAATTATGTATCAAAATAATGGGAAAGTTGGTAGCTAAACAATAAAGTAATCAGGTAAAGATATATAATTATGAGCAACAGTAGAATAGTGTTTATTTAGAGAAGTACCAGTTTACAGAACCAAAAGCATTTGTAGAACACTTGACTATTGTTATCTATTGCCATTACAGGGTGTTATTCACATCTATCACTTATGTGAGAATCTTCGTTCAGTATAATAAAGGAGTTGACTGTCAAAACCATTGCTTCATTCACTTTGTTGTGTTAAGATGTGGGTCTGAACCTGCAGAAGTCACTGCAACGCCGTTCTACGCTTTGAGATATAACCGAGATTAGCGAAACGTTACAGACATAATCACGACTATTGTGTCAATACAATGACGGTTATCATTTTATCTGAGGATGTGTACTAATGAACTAATGAGGTCACTCCGAACCGAAGTCACCTATTTTTACGCATAACCTCCCCTCGTGGTGCGTTTTGTTGTGCACTAATGAGATCATTCTTAGAATAATGACTGACATAATGTTACAACATCACGAACAACAATAGATTTTCTTATGATCGGTTATTTTACATACCACACAGTGACGATTTTTTTTAAAATTTATTTTGAAAAAACTACTAACCTACTGCAGGAGCTCTTATCAGTAAAAATAACCAATATTAATGACTTAAAATAATTTGTTGAAGTTCATTACTAAAATAAGTAACAAACTAATATTGCAGATCTATTTCACTAATGATATAATTCTCCTAATTAGCCTTATTAGTTGCAAAAAATAAGGAATACCTCCAACGCAGCACTTGGTATCCCTTATCTTTTGAAGGATTCTAACATTTGGTAATTTATCTAACATTTAACAGTCACATAGTATCGCTTTTGTAATAAGTTTATTTGAACCTGAATGTAGTATCTCTTTACTGAATATAAATACCTGTGGAGGTTTTTTTCAGGCATACTTCATAAAGACTTAGACTTTACAGGATATCTATTTACAAAATATGAAATGGCATTTCTAAATGTAGTTTTATAATGTGATAGTTACTTCACATGGATATGGACCATAAATACGCTGGGACAAGTTATACTAAAATGAATAGGTAAAATATACAGGAAGACCAGATTTTATCACAACTCCATGACCATCTTGTATGCTCAAGCTCATGCAAAATATTCACAAGTGAAACATATAATCTCCACATAGACCAAACATTTTACTGTTGATTGAGCACCTGCATTTTCGGGGGTAATAACTGTCAGTTCAGTTGTGAATCTATGTAGATTGTTTTTATTGAGAATTGATGGAGTAATGTCCGAAATATTGTTTTGAGTTTCGGGGTCGTTGCACTTAAAATTATTTGACAGAAATATAGCAAAGAAAATAAAGCCAGTAGAGGATCTACTGCGTTATCGCTCTAATACAATTTTGTCGGCTAATTACGCATGAGGCCAGTGCTATGTTTTATGAGTACCTAATGATAATCGATAATCGATTATGATCAATACCTATGAAATGAAATGGCAACAGCTTTGCTTTAGAACATAGGAAGAAAGTTGTCTCAGAGTTGAAATAATAGCGTGTCAATAACACAACATAAAGTTCCTTTGTTACCAAAAGCCCAAACTTTGAATGATACAGTTTTCGCAAAGTTATACTGAGAATAAGAAAATATTTTGCCGCATATGGTTTATTTGCAGCATTAGTTATCTGCAAAGTTATACTGAGAATAAGAAAGTATTTTGCCGCATATGGTTTATTTGCAGCATTAGTTATCTGTAAATATCAAATATATTGCAAATGTACATTGTTCACTGATTAAATCGGGTAAGATAACTTCAAACCATTTGTTGTAAAATGTGCCAGGAACGCTTCTAGCAAACCCCTTTTGCTGTTCAGATCAATCCTTTCTGGAACAGATAAGCTTTGTTTGATCTTCTCTTATCACCCTTCCTCCCTGCAGTATCTGTAAGGGACAATATGGACCCACATAAAAGAGGCGAGTTATCTATTTTATGGCTAGAGAGTAGAAGAGTGGCAAATAATACATAGATGATCAGGCAATTTCATTCTTGAATGGATAGCTGAATCTGTTGGGCAATAACTGTCAAAGTCTATCAAGTCATTCACTAAATTTTGAAAGCCTTTTCTAAAGTAGGTAAATGCATATCTACTTTTATGTTCTTATCTGCCTTATGGGTAAAGAAAAAAATCGGCAGGAAAATGCGCATGAAAAATAAATGTAGAAAGATTGTATCAAGATTCTATAAATATTAGATTCACATTCCATAGAATGTTGTGCTGGAGGAGAAATTCATGACTAATCACAAGAGATTCATTTGTTATGTCAAATATGAACATTAGTTGCCCATGTGCTGTATGATTTAAGATAATTGGGCTGAGCTTATCTTGCCATTTTCACAATCATTTATCTAGTTTGAAATCTGCCGATTGCTCTGAAGACGTTTCTATTCAAAGAGCGAGAAAAAGATGAAAACAAAGGTTCGGTATTCACCCTTGTGAAGAAAGGAAATAAGCAGTGGTGTGAATGTTATTGTCACTGTTAGATAACACTGAACGCAGCTGATTTTATCGAACATTTTACACCAAAACCACTTCTCATTCATTCGTCGCTAAAAATCAACAAGTCATTTACAATCTAATAAAAGGAGATTTGAGGTTTAAATGACCCAGACCTAAATTTTGACATATTAGGTTTGTAAGACAAAAGCGTAATACTTCTGGTTACTCTCAGTACACAAAAATCGTATCAGAACTTATATCTGTGTTATGCGTTTGTCGATATTGTAACCGAAAATGGGAGTTTAAAGTTAAGAATCATGATTTTACTCGACAATAAACTGCTAAACATGTGTCTGTTCAACCAAACTTTGTTGTTTCTTTTAGGTATTGTGCAGTACTGTGAGGGAGAGAGCTTCATTGCTGAATGCGCCTCAGATGAGGTCATCTTCATGAAGTCTGCTGAATACGGCAGGATGAACCTGGGAAAATGTCTCAGGATTGATTACGGCAACATAGGTAAGTTACAACACCTTAAATGTTCACGCCGACTCATAGAATAGAGGTATATATTTGAAGAATAATCTACATATTTGTGTAGTAATATTGGCAAACAAAGTGATTTTTCTGGCACCAACTATTTTTAGAACTCATACTCCACGGAACAGTTGTGGAATTTTAGCTACAATGTTTTGCTTCTAAAATTATTGTATTACATTAATTTCAATGCCAATATATTTTCTTAAGAGACGTCAATGAATGAGATATTATTAATTTTATAATTTTATTTTAGTTAAACACGTGTAACATGAACCACAGTTTATTTTCTTCTGCGATATTTGTCAATTATTACACCAATAAACATTTTCTAGCAATAGAAAAATTTAGATAATCTTGTTAGTAATCATTCAATTGCCGTCTATCTAATTAAATTTTTTTTCTGCAATTGTTCTTATTTTGAAAAAAAAAAGGACTTCAATTGTCTCAATGTTGGAACAATAGCGTGCCAATAGCACAGCAGAAAGTTTCTGTGCTGCCAAACGTCCAAACTTGAATGATAGTTTCCTTGAAGTAATATTGAGAATGTTAAAATATTTTCCTGAAAAAATTATTCATTTGCAGCATTAGTTGTCTGTAAACATTCGTTTGCATCAAACATTTAAAATGTATATTGTGCACTGATTAAATCAGGTATAAGTTCAGCTAACTTTCTTGATGTGATAACAACAACGTTTTCTATTTATCAATTTTAGGTTGTGAACACCATTTACTAACGATTTCATTCCATAGTAAAAAAAACCCCTCCTTTGCGTTGAAAATCATACAATTGAACCGATTGTTCTTACAGGTTGTCGAGAGAGTGTGTTGGAACTAATGGACAGAAAATGTTCGGGTAGAAGAACGTGTGATGTGAGAGTGTCGACAATAGTGGATGAGATACCGGACAATGAGCTACCGTGTCCCAGAGATCTTAGAAGCTACCTGGAAGCAAGTTACACCTGTATCAAAGGTTTGTCCCTTCCATCGTTTTAAATCTGAATACCCTGTGTGATTGCGCTGTCTGAACGAATTTGCGCACCTACCTTCAAAGGATACTTTTTTTTACACCATGGTTGACTGACTTTAAAGTTGCACAAGTATGGCGGCCTATCCTTCAAATTCCCCCTTTCAGACGTTAATTCCTAATCTGTTTAGCGGTTCCTTAATAACTGTACAATTTGCGAAGTGAATTCTTTTATTAAAAATTAAAATTGTAAAATGTTACACATGTCGCGTAAAGAGAACTCTTTTCTCGAGATCGGTCATTCGAAATTCACACCAAAGTTTGAAAAGTTTATGAGATGGTTTTAGAGCAATTGTTCTAAAATTGTGGTACCAACGAACAAACTGCAACAGTTTCAAATCACAATAATTGAAATATTGTCATTTTTAACAGTGAATACCACAGGACGCGGAAGTTGTTCTCAAACCGGATTTCTCACCTTGGATTCACAGAGTGGATTTCTGGCGAGTCTGGTCACAGAAACAACCAACAGAGGATCCATCGAGTGTCCCTGGGTGATCACAGCCAAATCCGGACAGAGAATAAACTTTACCCTGTATGATTTTGGCTTAGCGGCAAGACCAAAATTCAATTCTGGTGAGTAACATTTACAATGATTTCCGTAACTGTAACTTCTTTGAAATTCATACCCAATGACGGCATCATTACACACAAATTGAATCAGTTGTAAAGTTTCCTTTGTTAAAGTTCTGATACAATTTGTGTGTACTGCCATATAAATAAATTTATCAAAGACCATGAGATTAATCGTCATTGCAAAAAGTATGCTGAGGTGTAAAAATATTTTTTAAGACATGTCAAATGATATTTATCTTTCTAGATGTGACGATATGCAACAATGTTTACGTAACTGTTAAAGAAGCAGAAATAATCGCAAGTCATAAAATCTGCGGCGGAAGTCAAAGAATCGCTCATGCGTACACATCGATAACGGACACGGCTGAACTGCGCATGTTCCAGAAAAATCGAGACAACCAAAACCGACAGGAAGAGGATTTCTACTACCTTATTAGATACGACAGTAAGTAGTGTTGCGTTCAGGTTTAAGAAAAAGAGTATTCTAATACTGCCCCAAAATTTTCCAAATCTCACTTCCCATAATATGAACAAAATTAAATAATATTGCTTACAAATCTTCAAAATCACCCAATATGAACAAATGCAATGGTGTTTTATATCATTTGATTAAAAGATGATGCGTAGGAAAAAAAACTTCGGTTCGGAGGAAGGAGTGTGCTTTTATGTTTGTGATGAAGAGCTGTACTGCCGAAAAGTACCGGCAGAGATTTGCTTGTATTTTACAGTCATTGGTTGCGTGGACCCGAACTCCCCAGCGGGAGCTTACTTTGAGCGCAGGGGTGACACGTTAGAGTTACATTGCAACGGTACCGGCACCAAACGCTACCTGAAGTGTGAGGATGGACGGTGGAGGGGTGATAGCTTGGATTGCCCTCCAGGTACATATGGAGGTCCTACTACTCTAGGTATCCACCCACCTCTTGCAATTGATGTCTTGAAACATCTAGAAATGTTTCTTTAATCATAAGGACGTACTGTTTGAGCCTTTTGCATTTGATAACTGTTTACATATTCAAATTAGCTTATAATTTCAAGAATATTGGGTTAGAATTTCCTGGTATGTTAACCTTTGTTGTTCAGTACTACACTCTGCACTATATTCCCTCGATCCGCCTTCTACTTTTTCGCGTTTCATCCTGTACTGAGTACAACAAACAAACAAAAACAGGGGCGGATTCAGGATTTCTCGTTGGAGGGGGCGCCCAGGCACCTAAAGGTGTTGTAGGGGGTGTAAAAATACTAGAACAAGAGTTTCTAGACTTCGGATAATATTTGTTAACTCTGGTACAAAATACATGTAGTCTCATGAAAGGTGCAAGTTGAACTGATTAAAGATGGCTACTAATGATGCTAACACGTAACTCTAATTAACCAATAGGGCAGTCTGTAGACTTTCACGTGACTTGCAGGTGCAGGTAAGGTGGGAGCCTGTGCACCCCTGGTGTTAACTCTAAATGCAGTCTCTAGACTGCAGCACTCCTGGTGGTAACTTTAACCGAAGTCTAATCCTTTAACACATATAATGGTGTTAGCAGGAACCCAACCACGCATCTCATAAACCTTTCCATGGGTTGACGATTAAGAACCAGTCACAGTGGGATGTGAAAACACTGTGACAGACTCCTGCGAAAGCGCCAAGGAGGCTAATTTCAATGTAAAAGTAATTTTCAATGGTTTTTTGTCTCGTATTTTCTCTGAAACATTTCCGTCAATGTGACGTAACACAAAACAATAAAATAAGTCTGGCCTTATTCTGCACCTACAGCATGTCTGCTCAATAAAGACGGACGGAGGGGAAGAAACCTTAAGGAAAACCCGTGCTGACAGAATGTTTTTATCAAAAAAGCCTCACCAACTCAGTCTTTATCAAAGTTAATTGCTGCACATAATTCTAAATAAACTCAATACGTCTGTCCAGTGGGGGAAAAAGACAACAATATGAACCTGTATTGTGAGCTGATGTTTTGCCATGGAAATGAACATAATAAGCAAGCCAACCTTTTTGGCTGTGTGTCCGTTGAATTGACATGCCATACATTAAAACAGCTGGCAAACTAGGTTACCCTTGGGCATCTGCAAACATTACGATGCTCATGGACTTGATCTAAGAAAAAGACTAACAACCTGATCTTTAAACCAGGAGCCTCAGTGGCTATACATACATATATTGTGTGTTCATTGTCTTTGAAAGTCAACAATAAACGCATATTTTTGAACGTGTATTCTTAGCTACCGGCGCTACGGTTTATGAAATGGCGCTGTTCCTTAATGCTTTCTCGGCAGAGTCCATTCTTTGCGAACCTTGTTTCGTATTATTATGGTTCTATCCGCATTTTGTTCGTGAACAACACGAAAAATCAATTTATCATTAAGGGAGCTCATGGTCACATACACAGAGGCTGGAGGTACTAGATTCCTCATCTTCAGGAGTAGTCAGCCTCCCAATTGAGTCTCATGTCTGTACTGTTTAATAGAGAGGTAATGTTACACGTTTCATGTGCAAATGAGTATGCAGTGAAACCTATTATCAACGACCGCCCTCTCCAGACCAAAAAAATACACACATAACTTTGTATTTAACCGTTTAATTTCACGACCACCTGTCACTAGCGACGAAATGCTTGTGGTGGAAAACGTGGTCGTAGATGGTAGGGTTTAGTGCAAGTGTTGAACAGAGCAGACTTTACGTTCAGGTCTCAGGAAAAGAACAAAAACATTATGAAACTGGCTAATTGCTACCTGAGCAAAAGGTGGCTGATTATGACGTCATTTGATTTTGGGTCATGGGAACAAGCGTTGCGTTGAAAAAAAACCGTTAAGGCAGCAATTGCTCTTTGAGTAAACCTTTAATTCTATAATACCTACGTACACATACCAGATATAGTAAATTATAATTGTTTCACTCTACAATCTGTAATTTCAATACGGAGAGGTCACGTAAAACATGTGACGTTGCCTCCCTTGTGTCCTCTATTGAGTATAAAAGTCCCCTGAATGGAAGTGCACATGACTAAAGCAATTGTACGTGAATAGCATCTGTGTTTACGTTGTATAGACCATCACATCCCAGGGGACTGGGGGATGAAGTCCCACCATATCCAATTTATGGATGGGACGATGATGAGTTTGAGATTGCAGTAAGGTTGAGTTATATTATAAACGTAGGCACATGAATGTCAATTTTCGTAAATTTCAAACCGAAATATAAAGTTCGTAATAACCGGAACATTACTTCTTTAATACAAATATTTATGTAGACAAATCTTTGATCTAATATTCTTTCCGACTCAAACTGAACCTCAAGCTCAAGCCCAAAACGTCCCGTGTAAACCGAGCCCTGAGGGGATGGTTGCTGTCCCCCAAAAGGAGTTTCGTTTGATTAGGTCTGTCCCTCACTCTTCCGTTCTCTCCTTTTTCGGTTACCAGATGGATTCCTTCATTCCTATTCGACTTGTCATGTTAAGGGTCCTCAGAATTTGTTTATATTTCGTCACATGTAACACCGTATTTATTCGAATAGAAGCACCCGGTGCTACCAATTTTTGAAGGGTCACCTTTTTTGCAAAAATCAATATGTAATCGGTTCTGCACATTTTGGGAACTATGATTATATGGCAATAAGTCTAAGACATTAAACATTGTAAGTCATCCAAAGTTTTCACATAAGATATTGCTAGCATGTGACAAAATATAATTGTCTATAAGGCCTTTTTTTAATCATTTGGATTACATTGCACTTTCAGGTTTTTCAAAGTGCGGCGATCGGAAAAAAAATAAAAATAAAAATTGAACTTGGTCCCAAGAAAGCCAAACTGTTTATAA
>JBCAUI010499418.1:0-13446 GCA_038406195.1 Haplosyllis anthogorgicola | reverse complement strand
CATACCCTAGTCAAATCGTTGTTGCTCTTTTACCTGGTTTTGTTACGTATGCTGGCTGGTGAGTACTTTCTTCACATTGGAATTTATCTGTATTGATTTATATGTGCATGTTATGACCTTGACGACGAACGTTGATCTTTATACATCTAGGCACATTTTAAGGGAGCGACAGTGTTAGTCTTGGAAATTTAGCTCAGTTAGGCTTTCATCAATGCCTATTCCAATAAACCTAGGTTTTTGAAATATTGGTGAAATAGCCCAAAAGACTTAAGTGCGCATGCAAGCTCACTTCGTTTCCAGCCCCCTTGAAGTAAAGACAGTTGGCAACCAGTAGAGTCAATAAAGTTAGTCATAGTTATAATTGAAGTTATTTTTTTATTGAAAAGTTGCTAATTTCGCACCAATGTATATACATCAGTTACAATGAAAAACGTTCAATTTTCCAACCAGTAAGTTGTATGAGAACTTTAGTGAAAGTTATCCCTCAAATATATATCCATCATTTTGTGGTGATGTGATCAGGTGTCACACAGCATTTCAACATTTGGCTATGCCATCCTGTCTTCTTACATAGGGCTGGTACCAATTTAACACCTTTGTCTGGTGAGGCTGTTATTTACTACCAACATGTATCATCCTCTCTGAAATGAAACCCTAGGTCAGCTGCAAAGTGACACTTTAAGCTAACCACTGCACTACAGGGCTCGCAGAGTTCTAGCAGAGAACAGTTTCTTAATTTCTGAGTGTTCCGTTCAAAAGAGACAGCTGAAGAAATATTTCTACTACCGTCAATGGAAACTTCATCAAGATAGTTCTACTTTATAGTTAAACAGTAAAGGTAATTTATTTCTGTTTCAGGGAATCAGTCACTGCCTTATCAGAAGAAATGATAAATCCAGAAAGGTAAATGACTTAATTTAATCGAAACTACTTCGGTTAATTCAGAGAGATTAATTTCACACGACAAATAGTTAGCAATGGTTTTTCTTTTATCTCAAATATTTTTCAGAGATCTTCCACTGGCCACTGTAATATCTATTCTCCTGGTTATAGGCGTGTACCTACTCATCAATATAGCTTACTTCACGGTTCTTACACCAATAGAATTCATTGCTTCTGATGCAGTCGCACTGGTAAGTTTTCCGGCAGGGGTTTCTTCGTTGCGCAGAACCAATTACTTGATACAAATCAATGACTTGTTGAATTGGATTCACTGTCTCAAGTAATTGGTTTTGGGCAACGACGAAACCTTCTTTAAATGTTACAGTGATTATTGCCGGGAAGTTTGTTCATCATTTAAACTTGTGATTTTGATGTCGGCGTAAGCGAAGAGTTAACAATGTTTAATCTAAAATTCACAATACAATTTATTTTCCTAAACTCATGCTTTAGCCCAAAGGGCAAAGCCAGTAATAAACCGTCTTCTTTTTACTTTATTTCAATCATCAGAGCTTTGGCAAGCACGCCCTTCCAACAGTAATCTGGTTGATTCCAGTCTTTGTGATGCTTTCTTCCTGTGGTTCAATTGTTGGATCTTTCTTAACCTATCCTAGGTTTGCCATCTGAGTTTTAGATCTAATCATCAGGTTTAGGAATATACTATAGTTGTAACAGTTTGCTTTGTAGATAACAGATATCCATCACTCCAAATTTATTTACAGATACATTGCCTCCATTAACAAGCTAAATTTTCAAAAGGTGTCTTGTAAATGCCATGTTTATTCATGTGAACCATATATTGACTATTTTCTGGAGGTGATGTACAGACCACTTAAATTTCACAATTCTGTAGCACTATTGCAAAAATTGACGCGTTTGCCATTACATTTTGACAGAGCTTTGCCCAGAAAACCATGTCCGAGGTGGGGTGGATCATTCCAGTATTCATAATAGTTTCAGCCTTTGGTTCAATATGTGGTTTATTCATGGCATTTCCCAGGTATTAAAATGTAGAAAGCCATTGCAGTATCCACTTTTAGCAATTGTGCTTTTCCTGGAAACCTTTCAATTAAAATCCTGTAGATATCCTGATGTACACAAAATTATCCTAAATTACGAGTGTTTAAGATCTGTAGCATTTAATATGCTAATTGCGGTGCATTGCCTGTAGCACATGTTACAAAATTTTAGAACCCATACAATAGTATTGTAAAATATTGTAGAACTACTGCATTAGATGTATCAATTTGCTGTATGAATCTCTTAAAATCATCAGTTTCATACTGAGAGACTCAACTTACTGTCTTTGAATTGAAATACATCAGGATGATTTACAAAATGTGAAAGCTTGTGCATGTAGGTCTGTGTAGTTCTGCAATTATCTTATTCAGCAATGTTCTTATTTCATGCAAACTGGTATTATGCTATTTATTTACCACGTTGTACATTACACTTCCCTTAAAAAATCCATGCATAAGCTTTCAAACACAGATTATAACTAAATTTGTTCATTTTCAGATTTCGTAAAAGTGCGCTGTGGCCCTAATCTGTCCACGACCCGTTCTGTCATTTCGATAGTCAATAAATATGTTATCTAAAATATCAAATTATGCGGCGTATATTTAAAAAAAAAATTTTCAAAATGATACCAAACTTTCAATAATAGCAAAAATAGGGCACACAGTGATATCTTTTCAATCACCGCATAAAAAGAAAAGGTATTAAAATACTTCTCCCATGTGCCACTTCAGAGTTTTGCCAGGGAGGCTATCCCTGCAGCAGTTTGGTTGATTCCCATCTTTGTCATCTTTTCATCCGGTGGATCCATTGTCCAAGAGTTTCTTTGCATGCCAAGGTACAAGGTTCTGTGTGTATGCTTCTTGACGTCTTATGTGATTTGACTTTCACAAATTATCCTGTTGATTTTTGGTGCTTAAATGTGTTAAGTTTACAGATTGTAAAAATGTTGAAAACCTTTCAACAACCTGCAACCTGTTGTAATCTGCATTGGAACCCTTTGTGCTCGTGTTGTCTTTTTGTGCTTTCTACTTATTGCTGCCAGGAAATATATGTACAAAACTTAGGCAAAAGGTAAAAAAAGTGAATTAATAAGGAGGTGGATGTTAACATAATTGTGATGGACTTTTTAATTGTCCAAACGGATTGTGTAATTTAGAACATATTTGAGTTTACTTTAGGTAGAAATTTAATTTTCTACGTAAAATTATTGTTAATAACTTTTTCAAAATAATCTACAGGTTCGCGTTTGCTGGTGGAAGGGACAGTCAGCTTCCAAGAGTATGCTCGTATCTACACATTAAATATCTAACACCAATTCCTGCAATCATTATGATAGTAAGTAGCATTTCTATTCCTCGTACTGGCAGATCTTTATTATAACCTATTACTTATGAAAACGTAACTAATTTCAGTTCACAAGTTGCTCCTTTATTTTGTATTGTTTCAGGCATTGGTAACGATATTTTTTGACGCAGCAGTGTTTTTTGACATAAACGCACTACTCAATATAACAGGAATAATAGAGGAACTCAAGATTCTTCTGGCTATGATAGCTCTTGTTTACCTAAAATTTAAAAGGCCGGACTTAAAAGGGACTATCCAGGTAATAATACTGTACAATGTATAAAAGGTGTTTACATATACCCGAATATACTCCAGTTAAACAAGAACGTCAGCTTGGAAATGTGTTATTTCTGAGAACTGGAGAAGAAGCGAAATAAAAACCGTCTCTTTTTTCTATTGCAGATTCCCGTCGTATTTGTGATTCTATCAATTATATGTTTAATTGCAATGATAATTTTAGCTGTGTATGCAGGTAATTTTTCATTTGTATTCTTAAACGATTTAAATGCCGTACCATCTTGTTTCCCTTTAACTGATTATTTTTCATTTTCATTTGCAAGACCTTTTTTGGTTTTCAAGGAAATCTGACCAAAATATTGTTTTACATGGCATACGGGGTGAAAATTGAAAATAGTATTGTCAGTGTTATGGTTACTTATTTCTGGACGGCGTAATATAACAGTGTCGAGTGCAATGTGATATTATTTTTCCGCCAATATTGCAGTGCAAAATTATGAACTGAAGCGTTATTCAATTATGTTTGCAAATAACAAAACAGATAGCACCTTTTACAACTCGTCTGTGTTTCATAACACAGATCCAGTCGTGAATGGAGTTGGGGTAGGAGTGTTTGTAGCAGGTATACCGCTGTACTTCCTAAAAGAATGGGCGAGTACTCAACAATGCGTTAACACATGCATGGGTAAGTGTTTAGCAAAATCTGCTACTAGTTATCGTTTAATATCAGAAATTGTCCTTATATATGTGACGGTGCAAGGACCTTCCCGCATCCGACACGACTCTCGGCGCCCTCCGGATCATCCGACACACACTTTTTAGTGTGGTCGGCCGGTCCGGTCAGGTAGTTGGGGTTGGGGTCAGACCCCATAAAATCTATTTTTGGAAATGAGCCCCGGTGATGGTTCATGCATGTGCGGCCCATGGTGACGTGGTCCTATGTCATGGTGGAACACCCTGCATCATCGTCATGACATGGAACCCTACATCATGGTTTGATGACGTCAAGTGTGAGGTGCATAAAACTGGTTGGCATCGGTATCAAATGCTCTTTTCGGTCCTTGACTTCATGGAGGCAAGGTTCAAACACTGTCAGCCTGACCCCGAACAGCCACTTCATTTGGGATGTTTCAACTGTAATCGTGTAGTCATATTCTGTTTACCAACATGGCGCTCCATGTGGAGTCCACTGCTTAAGTTAGTTAAGCTTTAGTTCAAGTTAGGTCGCTCGACCGACCTGCCAATAACATCACCCCAAGTAGGGCATGAAGCAGGACCACTCTACCTCTCAGTAGCCAAACAGTTGTGCATTGCATTGCATGACCTGCCTTGGTCGGACAAGCTGTTGGCCCTTGATCAAGATTGAGGTTGCGAGGAGTCCGCTCCTGTGACAATTGGCATCCCTGGGTGGCTGACACAGTCAGCTGTGTCATTAGAGGGGGCAGTCTGGGTTCACAGTCTGCTGGAGGACCACTGCAGACCATGATCTGCACCATGAACACAACTGTCTGAACAGGGTGTGGAGGCAGTGATCTAGCAATCACTCTGAATCACCTGAACATGAAGATCCTGCAGGTGGCTAAGTCAGGCCCCACATAGATGATATTCATGGCAGAGCAACTAACCTCACATTGTGCAACTTTAATTCACGTCTGGCCTGAGCGCCAACCCTTAGTCAAATCCAATGATCAGTAGCCATGCAAGATGAGTAAGGACGGGACACCCGTGGATGGACACACAGGGGACTGCCTGACTGGTGATGAGGAGGACACTGCCGGTATGACTGTAACTGAAGTGAAAGAAGATAAACTTGTAGAGTCACATGACAATGGGGTGACCAGCAGGGAGGAATGACCCAGATCCCGAGGTCTGTCTGACTGAGCCCCCATCAAGAGGAGATGTCCCAGGGCTGCATGGCCGGAGGACTGACCAGACATGCACAGATATGCTGTGCGCTTGTGTGTATTGGAATGGGGAGGAGACAGAGACTACCATCCACCTCCCCCTCCCACACTTGTTGAATGACCAGGTCATGCTCGACCTGATACGTGCTGAAGAGCCTGATCTGGGAGAGGTGATCTTGCTGGACAGGACTCATGCCCTGTTGTTCTTTGGGCAAAGAGTCTGGAATGAGGGGTTGTCATGGAATGAGGTGGACAAGGTTGCTGTGCACCTATCCATGGGTAGATGAGACTGGATGGGGCACCAGATGGAGCTCATCACCACTGAGTTACCTGTCATGGCAGCTAGGTGAGCTGCTGCCTGCCTGGTGGGTGAGTTGAGAGAGCGAACCCAGTGACAGAGGTTGGTCCAACCCCGAAGGGCCCGGCTGACTCTGCCAGGAGGTCTGGAGGATAGGGTCAGCCACCACAGGACTCTGCGGAGTCAGATGCCAACTCCGAACCAGAGGATGTCCTAGTGGAAGCAGATGCACCCAGTGTGGGAGCCACCCGGGTGGAGGTGATGGAGAAGTCATCTGGAAAGGGAATCAAGAAACCCCAACCCAGACCCCAGAAGAAGCCAGTAAGGGCAGAGCCAAAGGCTGGTCAACAATAGGTCTGGACAGGCCACACCAACCACCACCATTGCTGTCACCCTCCCCTGATAGGGGAAGTGGGGAGTCAGATTCTGATGAGTCCAGCATTTCCAATGCTGTGATGATTAGTTGGGCCAGCCGGCAGAGTTGGGGGCATAGACAGAATGCTAGCCTTGATAGGCTGGGGAACCTGAAGCTGGCACCCCTGATGGCCTCCAGTACAGCTGCAGTCTACATAGTGTGGCAAAACATCATCAAGGGCCACCAGAGGTTGGGGTACAAGGATTCGGTGATTGTGTCCACCATGGGCAGCGCCATTGTGGACTTGCCGGGGGCTACCTGAATTACCCAGGAGTTGACTGTGGCCGGCATGTTCTGCTGTTTGAATGGTTTCTTTGAGGTGTCCAGGGACTATGACCAGCTCATCCAAGAGCTGTATGTGATGCAGCAGTGACCTCATGAGCCGGTGCAGATGTTCACTGCCCGGTTGAGTGACATGGTGCAGATAATTCAGGATGGACACCCTCATAAGATGACCCCACCAGTAGCTGACCAAATGGCTTGTGACTGCCTGTATGGAGGGTTGAGGGAGGATGTAAGGTCCTCCTCATTGTTTGTGCAACACGAGTTGATGGATCACACCTTTGACTCCCTTCTGGAGATAATCAAAACTAATGAGGGGGCCAAGAGGTCCTGAACATGATATATGCCAGTGATTGCTCTGACCATGCAAGGTTGGGGGGCCATGATGGTTGACCACAGGCTCGCACCCAGGTGGGAGCAATGCCTGACCCTGAGGGAGGTGTGAGGGACCCTCCACCAGATTCCAGTGGTGAAGACAACCCCTATGAGGGATTCAGTGCCTGGATCAGCCAAATGATAGATAGGGTGGAAGGAAAGCAATGGCGCTGCTTCAGCTGTGATTCCCCTGACCACCTGATCTGTGACTGCCCAGATAGGAACCCTGTCCACAAGGCATATTTAAATGGGACAGGGGGGTCATGAAAACAGGGAGGACAGACCCCCAGAAGCCAGCCAACCACAGCCCATGTCCAGTGGCTCACCACCTGGATGCTCCAGTCCCCAACTAAGGGCTAGTCATGGCAGAGCTCCCATGATCAATGATGATGCTCTGGGGTGCTGGGTGGGAAGAGACATGGTTGGTCACATTAGGGTGGATGGCGAGGCCTGCTTTGCATTAATCGATACAGGCTCCACCATCAATCTAGTGACACCTGGGTATGTGTGATGCCGGGGTCTCCATGTCTATCCCCTCACTGACCTACATGCAAGTGGGGAGCTCTATGTGAATAGGATAGGGGGCCAGAGAACTAGGGTTGCTGGCTATGTTGTCATCTGAATACAGGTCTATGGAGTATCCAGGTTCAATGAGGACCATGTGGCATTGGTCCTAGAGAGTGAGTCAGAATTCGCAACACAGATGCCAGTACTGCTCAGCACCCCTACCATAGATCAGGTCATGCAGGTCATCAAAGAGAGTGAAATTGATAAACTAGCAGTCCCTTGGGCTAATGCCCAGGTGGGTACACTGTTACATGCCCACCTGGCAGACCCAACCTCAAGTGATGTCATGGAGGCTGACAGCCTAGCAGAGGATGGGATAGCCAACCATAAGATCAACCCCATGGACTATGAAGAAGTGGTCTGGGCAGCAGGTGATATTAAGCTGCCACCCTTCACTTGAGTCATTGTGACAGGGAGAGTGAAGACCATCTTCACTGAAGTACAACTCAAAGTAGTGACTAAAGAGCTGCTGGAGGGAGACAGGAAACTCTGCCCAGGGATCCAATTCTGGTCAACCCTTTGCCACCTGTATGTTGGGTCAGACAAGGTTATGGTGGTCTTAGAGAACACCATGGTCACTGTGATGACCATCAAGAAGGGTGAATCTGTGGCCAGAATCATGATGGCAAATGTCCCTGACAAGTACATCCTGCCAGGTATGGTCGAGCAGTTGGATGAGGAACTGGGCATAAAGCAATCGGACCCCAAACCCCATCTGACTGATGAGGAATGATGGGAGAAAGTCATGGAGAAGCTTGACTTATTGGTTTGGATGGATGGCCAGATGACCTTGCCAAAAAAGCTAAAGCCTTATTGCAAGAATTTCACAATGTCTTCTCCCTGGGGACTCATGAACTGGGATGAACGGATGCTGCCAAACATGAGATTGTAGTGGATGACAAGATGCCCATCAAAGAGCAGTTTAGACAGATCCCACCTCACATGATTGATGAGGTAAGTGAACACCTCCAGACCATGCAGGAGGCTGGGGTGATTAGACCCAGCAAAAGTGCATGGAGCAATGCCATTGTTCTCATCTGGAAAAAGGATGGCAGTCTGAGGTTCTGCATTGACTTCCAGAAGCTGAACAAGCACACCAAAAAGGACTCCTATCCACTACCACACATCCAGGAGACACTGGATTACCTGACCAGAATGAAGTTCTTTTTGCGCTTCGATTTCCTCTCAGGCTTCTGGCAGGTACCTATGAGTCCTGGCTCAAAGAAGTACACAGCCTTTATGGTTGGACATCTTGGCTTCTTTGAGTGCGAACGCATGCCCTTTGGGCTGTGTAATGCACCAGCAACCTTCCAAAGGCTGATGCAGAATTGTCTGGGTGAGCTGAACCTCATGTTCTGCCTAATTTACCTGGATGATGTCATAGTGCACTCCTGAACAGAGTAAGAGCACCTGGTCTGCCTGAGAGCAGTTCTGGAGTAGTTTTGGCAGCACAACCTGATGCACAAGCCCTCTAAGTGTCATCTGTTCCAGACCAAGATTGTCTACCTCACACACCATGTGTCAGCATCTGGTATCCAACCCAGCAAGGCCAATCTCCAGGCAATCGCCAAGTTCCCATGCCCAAGAATTATACGGCCATCAGGTCATTCACCAATGTGGCAGGACACTATAGGCAATTCATAAAGAACTTCTCCAAGAAAGCATGACCACTGACAGAGTACCTGGAAGGTGAGTGTGCCACCAAGAAGAAAGAACCTGTAAAACTCTTGTGACAAGCACAAGCCACCTTTCGCAAACTGCAGAACGCTCTGCTGACCCAGCCTGTTCTGCAGCTCCCTCAATTCGACAAGCCTTTCCTGTTGCACACCAATGCATCCAAGGAGGGTCTGGGAGCTGACCTGGTGCAACAGGGTGATGACAGCCAATGGCACCCCGTGGCCTATGGTAGTCAGTCACTTAGGCAGTCAGAGCACAACTACCACTCCAGCAAGTTAGAATTTCTGGCATTGCTGTGGCTTGTGACTGACAAGTTTAAGGAATACTTGAGCTACAGCCTGTTCACAGTGTGCACTGACAACAACCCTTTGACATACGTGATGTCAACACCGAACCTGGATGCCACTGGACATTGTTGGGCCTTGGCAGCATTTGACTTCCCTCTGGAGTATGTAAAGGGCAAGGAAAACTGTGTAGCTGATGCTTTGAGTCAGCAGACTGAGAGACTGGGGAAAGAAGAAGTGAAAGACATTCTCGATGGGGTCAGAGTTGGTACTGCCGATTGAGCAGAGACCCAGGCACTATGCCCTGAGGACATGGCTGCAGATGAACCCATAGTGTTCCAGGCCAAGATGAAGGACATCCCAACAGTTGACTAGGGGCAAGCCCAGTTGGAGGACCCAGTCAGAGGACCTGGTCATTGAATGAATGATCAGATGGATCTGGGATGGGAAGAAAGGCAGCTTGGCTGGTGCCTTGGGTGACCGTGCAAGGAGTGAGGAGGGTGCCACCTTCCTGAGACATAAGGACAACTTTGTCATCCACTCCAGCTACCTGTATGTTTGACATACACCCAGGGGTGAGGCTGGCACAATGCTACTGTTTGTGGTTCTCAGGCACATCAGCAAAGGACCATAGATGGGTGCCACCAGGATGCCTGACATCAAGGTCAGCATAGGATGATCTCCTTGCTACAAGAGAGGTCTTGGTGGCCTCACATGTCCGACTGGGCCCAAGAGTCAGTCAGAGGATGCCATCAATGTATTAAACATGAAGTCGATGCAGGTCAGGCACTGCTACACCCGATTGTAGCCACTGTGCCTCTTGATTTGGTGCATGTTGACTTTACAAGTATAGAGCACATGATAGCACTCAATGAGCAACTGAAGGTTGCCAACGTATTGGTCTTAACAGACCATTTCACGTGATTTGTGACAACTTATGTCACAAAAGACCAGAAGGCCAAAATGGTGGCCAAGTGTCTGTATGAACATTTTATGTGACTGTTCAGGGCACCTGCCCAACTCTTGAGTGACCACAGTGCCAACTTCATGAGCAACATAGTGGCTGAGTTGTGCAAATTACTGGGAGTTCAGAAATGTTGCACAAGTCTGTACCATACCCAGACCAATAGACAGGTCGAGTGGATGCACCAGACTCTGATGTGCATGATT
Source organism: Haplosyllis anthogorgicola (assembly GCA_038406195.1). NCBI lineage: Eukaryota > Metazoa > Annelida > Polychaeta > Phyllodocida > Syllidae > Haplosyllis > Haplosyllis anthogorgicola. The sequence goes on along the minus strand of JBCAUI010499418.1, from coordinate 2,934 downwards.
GGGAAACTCGACAACAATAAGAAATCAGACTGGGTGGACCACCTGGCAGAGATCATGCAGGTATACAATGCCACATGGTTGGCCATCACTGGCTACAGTCCTTTCCATCTAATGTTTGGTCAATGACCCTGACTCCCACTGGACCTGTATTTCCCCCACTATGAGGGAAGTACATAAGTCCAGACATGAGTATGTCACTTCTGTCCAGGAGCACCTGAAGTTGGCCTTTGAAGCTGCCAGGCAGACTCAACATGATGAAGCTAAGCCACAGAAACAGCTTTATGATAAGCACACAGGTGCTGCTACCTTATGACCAGGGGACATGGTCCTCCTAAAGGCAGATGCTTTCATGGGGAAAGAAAGGTCAAAGACAAATGGGGTGATACACTATATGTGGTTGACAGCCAAGTCACAGATGGCATACCTGCATACCGTATCAAAGATCTGGAGGGCCATATGCAAATGGAACACTGGAACTGCCTTCTTCTCTCACCTACCAAGGCAGGTGGAAACAATGGGGCTGATCAGCCCATTCTCTTGCATGTCAGCAAAGACACCAAAGATGAATAATCTCCAAGGAGATGAGATAGAGAAGCCACAAGGGAATGACAGTCAAGCCTTAGTTCCAAGGATTGCTGGACACATGCTTCATGGGTGGATACTTGGTGCTTACTGAGTAATTCCAGGGGTGCATGTTGGGGCACCCACAAATGCACAGGAACATGTCTGCCCAGACCCCACTCTGGAGGAGCCCAGTTGACTGAGTCCTGGTCTGCCTCCAGACATAATGGCTGAGGCAGATATTGACTTAAACACACCCATTTGATGGGAACTCAACAGATGCAGGCAGACAGGAAGATGGGGGCAGACCCAGCCATGGTCAGCTGAGCCAGCTCACATCTCTAACAGTGGGACATAAGAGTCATGTAGAGAAGCATCAAGATGAGCCACTTCCTGACTGTCAACAGTGCGAGGTCACACAGAAATGTCTGGGGGAGAGGTTGCCATGCGAACACGCAAGCTTGGTGAGGGCCTCAATGGCCTGGAGCTACATTTTCTTTTTACAAACATGAGCGGTCAGTGGACAAGCCAATACCAACCCCAACTCATAGCAGTTGGCACTGTTCAGGGATAATGGGGGTATGATTGACCTGACCCCGTCCCCGACCAAGGTGTGACCGATATGATGCCCTGACCAGGTAGACCCTGGAAAATGCTGTTTATGGTTAAAATATGGGTGAGCATGTTTCACCTGTCCTCAACAATTAGCCAGTCAGACCAAGCTAATAACCAACCATAAACTATGTGTTCATGTTACTGTTATTTATTCGCAAGTTGCTATGATGCACATATGTATTGTGAGAGAGTGGCTAAGAGATACAAATGAATAGATTAAAATATACTTGTTTATTAACATAATGAACAGTGAGAACAAGTCGGGAATATAAAATGTAAAAAATTATAAAACAACTAATACAAACAGCAGGACTAAAACTTTGGCAAAGTCTGGTGCCAACCAGGAGTCATCTGAAAGATGCAGTGATGAAGACTCATGGCAGTGTGGATGGCATCCTGAGTATGTAATATAAAATTGCTAAGCAGAACTGGAACAACTGGAACAACTAGAGTGATACAGAAAGGCAGTACAAATGTTCATGAAATTCGTGAACATAGCTTGTATGTGCATGGTTGGAACCTAACAGTGAGGAACCCTTATACTAGGCATGTCAGGGGAATGTAATCCAGTTCTGAGTCACTGACTTCATTCTTCCTCATTGTCTGCACTTTCTTCTTGGTGCTCAGAGTCTCTCGGGGCTTTAGAGCTTCAAGTTGGGCATGACACAAGGTGAGGCAAGTGGGCCACTTAGCAGGGTTCTCTATCCTGTCGGTCGAGCTGATGTTGGGATGATAATGCTTGAAGTGCTGGCACGTAGTGGTAATCGTTGGCCAGATGGGCCTGTACCTGGCCTGATCAGCTTCTTCTCACAGACGGCACACACAAGTGCAGTCTTGTAATGAGATTGTAAGACATGCGATAGGAAGGAAGAGTCGTTTCCATTGTATGCTATACAGTATGGGCAGTATTGGCAGATAATGAGTTGAGCTTTCTGGATCATACTTGCCACGGAGCAGGGCACCCTTCGTGTGCAGACCAATTAGCATGAACTCCACATCGGTCTATTGAGGGCCAGCCATGAGGAAAAAATGAGTAAAGTTCCAACACAGCCACCCCAAATCCTCACACTCCTTGGATGTCAATGATCACAACATCAGCATCCTCAGTGCTGTGGGTGCCGGAGGCAGCAGACCACTTGGACTTATCAGACTCTTTTTTGGCTTGTCACCAGCTGACACCGTAAAAAGACTAGAACGATAGTTCTTAGACTTCGTATGTAGTTTATTGACTCTGATACAAAATTACATGTAGTCTCATTGAAGGCACAAGTTGAACTGAATAATTAAAGATGGCTACTAATGATGCTAATGATGCTAATGATGCTAATGAGTAAGTCTAATTAACCAATAGGATAGTCTCTAGACTGTCACATGACTTTCAGGTGCAGGCAAAGGCAGGAAGCCTGCAACACCTCTGGTGTTAACTCTAACTGCAGTCTTTAGACTTAATATTGTGGCACCCCTGGTAGTAACTCTAACTGAAGTCTGATCCTTTGACATCTCCCTCATTTCTGAACAAAGTTTATATCCTATCCTTGGTTCTAAACTACATAACAAGTTAAAAGAAATAAATTAAAGTTAGACTACACTATAGACTACGACTAGAGTTCTTTAGAGTTCTTTAGAAATAAATTAAAGTTAGACTACACTATAGACTATGACTAGAGTTCTTTAGAGTCTTTCAGGATAGTCTATGTACTGCATGGCTTTAGCTTGATCTCTCCCTAATATGAGGTGTCCATCCATATTTGTCACTTG
>JBCAUI010499407.1:0-13447 GCA_038406195.1 Haplosyllis anthogorgicola | reverse complement strand
ATAGAAATGGCTTTAAGCTTTCGCTTGCTCTTTGCATTCACTCCGCCTCACCACCGATTGATGCTAGTCGACACTTGCATACCTTGATTCAGCATCTGACAAGGATTTAGCTGCATATGCTACTGGACGTAGATTTGTTGGAACTTCATCATGTCTTGCTTTGTTTTTCATCTCACTATCTGGTTGGAGGAGTACAGTGCCCAAGCCTAATTTTGATGCATCCATCTCAACATACACTGGCAAGTCTGGATTAAAGAATTGAATAAGACAATCATTCGTGATCTTGAGTTTCAGATTTTCAAAGGCTTGAGTGTGTGATGCTGTCCACACAAATGGTACATTTTTCTTCATCAACTGTTGCAATGGACGTCACAGCTTGGCAAGATCGGGGATGAAACGTGATAACCAGGTGACAGATCCTAAAAATGACAATAATTGTGTTACGTTTTCAGGTACAGGCCAATTCTTGATTTCTTCCACCTTCTTTGGATCTGGTTTGATACCCTGTTTTGTTAAAACCATTCCAAAAAATGGTATCTCAGTGCGATTAATGCGCGCTTTGTCAGGGTTAAGGTGTAAATCAATCTCGAGACACGTATCGAGGAAGGCAATCAGGTTGGTATCATGCTCTTCTTGTGTTTCACCATAGACCAGTACATTGTTGGCAATTCTTGTTACACCTGTAAGGTCTGAAAGTAACTGATTGAGTGCTGATTCAAATAAGTCATCACTGTTACAAAGGCCCATTGTGATTATGTTAAAAACATGCAACCTGATTGGAGTTGATTGAGTAACTTTGATTTTGCTGAGAGTGGCAGGTGGAAAAACCTTTAGCAGCGTCAAAAACACTAAATATTTGGCCTTTGCAAGTTTGTGAGACCTCATCAATTGTAGCGCTATTGCATACTGGATGTAAGATGTATTCATTGAGTCTTGTCAGATCAAAACATATGTGCAATTTACTGTTTGGTTTTTTCACAATCACATACGAATTCAACCACTCTGTTGGTGTATTTCTGTCCAACTTGGATATAATTCCTTGTTCCTCCATGGACCGAATTTCTTCTTTGAATTTGTCCTGAAGGGCTATTGGTACCCATCTGGGTACAGCCTGAAATGGAATCGCATTCTCTTTTAGTTTTATTTCAACTGGCTTTATGGGGAGTCATCCCACACCTGAAAATAGATGTGAATATTTTGCATTGTTAATGATTTTGTCCTTCATTAAAGAAGGGATCGGGGTCTTAACTCTGGTTTCATCCACATCCAATTCCACTTAATTTATTTCAGGATCTGGGATCATTTGGTTTGACCAGCTATTGGTAACTGGACAGTTTATTGACAACATCCCAATGGAGGTGCAATCAGATAAGCCCATAATTGGCTTACATTTATCTGGTACCACATAAAACTCGCAAACTTTTGAAATTTTACCATTGGTGACAGTAAGACATGCTGTACCTAGTTGCTTGATCTTGGACTTATTATAAGCCTCTAGCATAACATTTTTGTTGATGGACTTGGCGAGGACTTTGACATTAATGTCTGGAAATAGATGCTGAAATTTAAACAATGGCAAGAGATTACCAGCAGCACTGGTATCTAATTTGAAATGTGTCGTACAACTAGAGACCTGCTTTGTTACAAAGCTTTCAATCCATGAGTATGCATTTATATTTCGCCAACAGTTCTGAACTGATCTCATCAAAGAACGTTTTCTTGCACAGAATTATACACACCTGTCTTGAATGACACCTTATTGATAATGGTGATGGAATTGTAACTGAAATGGTCTTCTTCAACATTGTGAAAATCTTTTCTGGATTTGCATGGACCACCATGGTGACCACAGCGCTGTGATGAACCACCACCCCTGCCACGTCCTGAGTTTTGGGTTTGCTGTTGATTTTGTTGTGACCTGCAACACTTCCTAAAATGTCTGAGTTTATTGCAATTAAAACATTTTTGGTTAAATGCTGGACACTGGCAAGGAGGGTGACTCGTTTGACAATTATTACATTTGCACTGACCTGATTGAGAGTGGCTAGGACCACCAATTCCACCACGTCCATGACCCCTACCCCTAGGGTGTCTACTGTGACTTCGATCACACTTACGGACAACATTTACATCAACTGTATTGGACTTGCCATCTTGCAAGTTCTGTGCATACTTTTCACTTTGAATTATGGCCTTGACCTTTTGCACAATATTTAACACATCTGACACCGAACATCTCTTTGGTTACTTCTTTGAGAAGCTGTTCCTGTACACATTTGTGGCAATTATGCATTAAAAACATGAACTTGATAATTTCATCCTTATTTGTGAATTTGCAATCGTTAGCAAGATCCCTGAGTTTTGACATGAAGTCACTTTGGTCTTTACAATGGTTGGAATAAAGTGAACTGAGTTTATACCATGCATGTATCATACTGCTGGTAGGTTTGAAATAAACGTCAAATGCATTGAGAACTTTGTCCAGTTCATGCTTGTGGGTGAGGTCTGTAAAAATCAGATCCTTTTCATAGACGTCGTACACTTTACCACCCATCCAATTGAGTAATGTAGCGACTTTCTGTTTTCCATCCAGTTTAGAGAATGGTCCATTGACTAGCAAGTTGTTGACTTGCAATTTGAATTTATTAAAGGACTAATAAATGTTATTACTATCCCAGTTAAAATTAGGTTTATTGATTGGCACACTAATTGTGTCAGGCATTGTGACATTTGTGGAGGGTACAACTGGACAAAAAACTGGAAAGATGCACATTGAATTTAACAAATCTGATAAATTCTGAACAGTACTAAATGGAAATATATCCATTTAATGATCATGACAAGCATTAGAAATAGTACAAAACTATTAAGACCTTGATTAACTGGGTGTAAATCACAGATACTTTGACATTTTGTTGTGGGAGTTACAACACGTTTCACAATGTAAACAAACAGCTGTCACTTTTGGAAGAAATTCTATTTCAGCTGTGATATGCTTAATACTGCGTGTATTGCCAAACAAAAATTTGGGGTGAGAGAAAACACCAAGCCAAATGAAGTTATAGCCTCAATAAAGCTGTTGTACTGTTTGTATTGGAATGGCATTTGAAAATATGAAAAATACCACCAGGAAGTAGAACTCCGCCATGTTACATTGTGAGCACTGGTAAAACACCCCAACAAGAAGCAGCTGAAATGATTTCACTTTGTAGCAAAGTCTGGAAAATTGTCTAAAAAATGGCGATACTTGCACATAGATATGCTGGCATCACTGGTGGGTCTCTGGAACAATGTTCAGTTGCTTTCTGATCATGAAATTGGCTTAAAACTTCATATAAATTGATGGAAATATCACAGGTCCATATTTGGAAAACAACATGGTTCCACCATTTTGAAATTCAGCTTCCCAACTTTAGACAATTATTGTAGAAAAACACGCCATTACCTCAGCTTAAAAGTATTTTCAGGATGATCACTGAATGTTCCAAATTGTTTCTTCTGACACCATATGATAGTTTGCGGTGTGTAACATAGACAAAGAATTGGTTTAACTGAAGAACTTTATTTGAGCAGCCATTGCTCCTTGCTCGATTCCAACAACAGCCAGTAGGTGGCATATCCGACGGTGGGTATGGATTTCATCTCAGGGTACAAAGAAATCGCTCGGACACATTGTGCAAAGCTAAACGAACCTGCTACAGCTACAACGACAGAAGGTCACATCGTGCACACGGCCAGTAACTCGGGCTAGTTTGAAGATGGCGACGAAGGGAGACAACCTTGCTCTACCAGAAGGAGATATTGGCTGTTGTTGGCGAACTCTTGTGAGGATATTATCTTCAATTGATAGAGGATAACCGTAAAGGAATAGTCTTGTAGTTGTGGAAGTTTGTACCTTGATTGTGATACAAATATTGTGCAAACTCTGATTTAATGTCAGACTTTTGGCGCTCACGTTCAAAATTGTAGTTCAGTCTGTTGTCAGTATTGTGAGTGACGGGCGTAAAATGAAGACAAGTTGTGTGATGCTTTATTGACATGTCATCGTCCAGAAACAAAACCATGTCACGTCACATCTGTTTTGTTTGCGGAAGCAATGGAGGTGACAATATCCTTCATATAAAACCCAGAGAGAAAGGATCTTATTTTCCGTTCCTAGAGCATCACGATCCACCCAAGGGTGCAAAGTTACCATCAAGTGATGGAACAGTGTTGTCATGCAGGGTTTGCCATGCAATGCTAAATGGTCAGTGGGATTCGTTTGAACGCACAAAGACACCAGCTATCAAAAGGCTTTATTGGCTAAAAAGATGCGACAATGGACAGTTCACTGGCGCCGAGATGAGGATCCAGGGAGAGTATGCAGCCCAGGTGATGGGTCTGCAGTACACCCCAGGATCATATGGAGGAGCGTCTGGAGGCTTTTCCGACTATGCTACTCCATTACCGTCACCAGCAACATCTACCTTCTCATCTTCGAGACAATCGTCCCCAAAGAAAGGAAAGTATGACCCGGCTCCAGGTAATGATGTCTTAGACTTGTCAGTGCCGTCACATCCAACATCAAAGTCTAGATCGGTTAGCTCTGGATCATCCAAAAAGTCGAAAAAGGCGGACAGTATAAGCGATTCTGACATCACTCAAGGCAAAGAATCTGGTACAATTATTTGTTTTCTGTGTGGTTCGGAGCAGCCTTGCTCTTTGGGACGTTACATCTTTTCAAAGAAAAGTGTAGAAGGAGAACCCTTCTTTCCTTTCTTGGAACACATTCGTCCCCCAAAGGGAGCTATGCCGCTCACTGCACAAGGATTAACCAGAGTTTGCAGTAACTGTAGAACGGCTCTCTCACGACAGTGGAAGGCATACGATGCTTCTAATACACCTGAACAAAACCGTATATACCGAATCAACAACGAACCGATTGCAGTATTGTCGAGATCGGAGTTTGAGGAGCCTCAAAGGAAGAATCCAGATGGCTATTTGGTTGATGAAGTTATGGAATTTCAGGAGGTTTGCTTTCTGTGTGGCCAGGTGTATCATAGAGATTCCATGAAATTGCTTTACACCAGGCCTCCAAAGGAGAATAGTAAACATAGTATGTACTTTCCGTTTGTCGCAAAGCTTCAGAGACATCCGAAAGCGAAAGCTATTGATATGGATGGCAGGGTTACGTCTTGTAGAGCCTGTTATAGTTACCTACAAAGACAATGGCAAAGTTACCAGTCCGAAGGCATTCCAGCTGAAGACCGAGAATTTGTCCTTCGTCCACTGACGAGCACTGGAAAAGAGGATTCACCAGCAAAAGTGACACCGAGAAAATCACAAGCTTCTATCCAGAATGGAGAAGTTAATCAACCGCTGAACATTCAAATCAGCTCTTCGGGTTCAATGTTTGGTGTTCCTGCCCCCGGATTGCTTGCAATTGCTCCGGGTCTCACATCCCAAATGATGATGGGAATGATTCCCATTCATCCAGCTATGTACCAGCAGTACCAACAGCAATTAGCAGCTGTAGCCCAGTCAAATGGAGGAGTAACAGGTATCAGTCAGTCATCTGTATCTATCCCAGGTACAAAGAATGTTTCTGAGGATCTCCCTAAAACTGTAAATCAAAGTGACCCACGGTTACATGGTAAATCTGTCCCAGAATCTCCATCGAAGTCCAGCAAAGGTACCTGGTGTTATGTTTGCGGTTTTAAATGTACGGGAGACAAATTTTACGTTTTGAAGTCCAATATATCAAAACGTGATGATGACACTGTTTCGCCCCATTTTCCGTTCTTGAAAACCAGAGATCCGGCACCTAGATCTGAAAAAATATCTTCAGACGGAGCTGTCAAGGCTTGCCGTTATTGCTATTATACGTTGATATATCAGTGGGAAATATACGAACGATCAAGAGAAACTAGAGGCCAATATGATCGAAAATATAACGTGGATACCTTTGTTTGCTTTGTCTGTGCTGAATATGACACACGTAAGAACACGAGAACTGTAGATTTAAGATATTTTCCGGAGTTGGTAGAAAGAAACCGTCCGTTTGGTTCCCTTGTCATGGAAGAGGAATGCAGTGTTGCTGTGTGTGTGAAATGTGAACATCAACTTGCGTCACAATACAGTGAATTTGAAGAAAAGAAGATAGCAGTGGGACAACGGCAATACCGCGTACCTGAGTCAACTAATAATTCTGTTCGAGCCAACACATCTGGAGCTACCAATAACAGCATTACGAGGCATTCAAGTCAGGTATGTAGAGCAGATCCCAAACCAGTCAAGCTAGACAGCTACCTGCCCAACCACATTGATCCCCTATCAGCCTCCGTTCAGCCAGCTGTCATTGCCGGCTCCCAAACTTTTAATTTCCCCGTGACTTGGTCACAAGTGCCTGTCAGCTATTCACATGTAGAAAATGTAATTTCAGCACATTGTGTCAGGCCTGGCTGGGTCCCGGGGAATCAATATGGTAAAAGGGCATTATGGCAATTCACGTTGATTTTCCTTTGGCACAGCTGCTTTCACCAGTAAAATGAATGCACCTCATTCTTACCATCAAATCACAGTTGTATTGCCTGTCTGCAATAGCAATTTAATTAAATTTCGTTTTATCAAGACTAAATGTTTTGCAACACATTTCATCTGTTTTAATAAATTCGGCAACTTAGTCCCGGATTCGTATCATGCATTTACAGCTGCTTTCGTTTATGGTTATTTACTGCAGAAGATAATGAAGAGATTGGTGAATGAAGTTAACATTCTGAAAGTAAATGGGCTGTCTTTACAAAGAACACTGGAGGAGATTCGTATTTCGTGACAGAACCGTATTTGGAGATTTGAAAGATTATAATGATACTTCACATCGACACTTTGTAGAGGCTTTAGTCCCGAACAAAAAGCAGTTCCGAAGCCACCTGCTTCAGAACATGTTCATAAACAAAATCTTATGGATGTTTCTCAGTGGCAGACACATCAAATGTTCTTTTCTTCTGCCCGATTAGATTTATTTAAAGACGAGCCTGGGGGTGGGTCTTGTCGGGAGAGGCAGAGTAATGCTGTTTTGTTATAAGCTGTTGCGGCCTGGCTTGTTTGGTTGCTTCCTCCGGTGATGTAGTAGATAGTGGGGGGTTTAGTGTGTGCACCAGGTGTTCATGAGACTCGTGAAGCTGTTAGTCTTTCTCATCCAACTTCTGCTGACTGAGCCGTGTTCCCGCAGGCACTGAGGCTGATAGTGACCCGTAATCTGAAATACCCAGCCCTGATTTGGACTGCCGATTAGACCATCTGCACTGAAAACTAGATGTGCATGTATCTAGAAACGTATCTTTAAATGCGGAATGGTAACTACAAATATATTATCCGAATTATTTGGCACTGGGGACAAAAATGAATGTACATTTTGCCCACAATTCATTTTGAATTATGCAAGAAAAACAGCAGTAAATAAAATAGGAAGAATTCCACAAAAATCGTCGGAATTCTCATATCGCACCGATGCCTTTGGTGCATTTTTAGTTCCTCCCAATTCAATTTTTTTTAAAGAATGATAAATGTAAGAAATACGTACCGGTATGTCAATCTGATTTTACCATTGATCTCATGTTAGCTTAGTTATGTATTGGTGCTACTTCGAGAAACACTGCTGTGTGGATATCATTTCGCCCAAGAAACATTTATTTGGGATACTTGTAGTTGTTCATTGAGAAGATTCTGCCAGGTGGCTTGCAGATAGAAGTGATATATCAGGTAGATAGACACATTGAGTTAACATCAGGTTATGTACGTGTATCTTACAGCTTCAGTATGTGCTAACCGTGCCACATAATGTTTGCTTTTACATACCCTGCATTCCAGAGCCATTTTACAATACTCACAGCTTAATTCTGCTTTACATTTTGACACCATCATGTTTACATGTAGGAACAGAGTAATTAATAAACTACATGCATTCTTGGAAGACAATATCCTTCCAATTCTAAAATTGTTAACCAACCAAAAACAACATCGATCTAAGCGGGCAACGCGAATCTGTGACTGTTTCGTAAAATCTGGGCTTCTTGGTTGTCTCTTTGCTGCAAACTAAAATCTTTCATTTGAAACTTTATTCTGTACGCTAATATACATATGGTACATTCAACAGCTGTTCACATATATGTACATGTTTACATTTCATACATTTAATCAATTTTTAAATCTTATAAATTATCTTTTTTAAAAGCTGTACTATGAGCAGGTGTTCTTTGGTTTCCAAAGCATTTTGTCTTGATAGCGTCAAAAATAAGTACATTTGTGGTCACTAGTTTACAATTTACAATTAATTTCACACAACTAGCCCACACATAATTTTCCTGCCAGGATTTCGTATGTCATGCAAAAATATGGATCATTGAAAATTAACAGTGGGACATACAGTCCCCAACTTCTTTAATTCTGACACGTTCAATTCACTAAGAATTCAAACAGCAGGATTACAGAAACCAAATTGCCCTCCAGAATTGCAAAAATCTAGCTCTATGATGTCGGAACCATGATTTTCGCGTAGACCTACAATGTCTGTGATTTTCGGATAATTGATCGACAGGAACAATTGTTTCATTACCTGACATGAATTTACATGCAGGTGTATGTGTACGTAGCATTCGCATGCTTGTCTTTGTAAGATTTGCTTTCTAGGTCCAAAGCACCTGTTTGGTTCCTTGTTGATGGACAGTGACAAGCAACGAAGCTGTTTTCTTACTAATTTCACTGTACACCTGCTGCACAAATTGTAACATGCATTTTAATTTGGTTTCGGTGAGGTACAGTGCATGTATTTGACAATGATACAACACTTGATTAAAATTATTATCGGACAAAGTTTCGTTAGACCGAGTAAATATTATGATGATAGCCTCGAAATTGCTTGTGTGTTTTATTTCGGGTTTGGCTGATCTCATATGAAATAATGGAAATATAAGGTACAAACATCTGATATGTAAGGGTAAAATTTCGCCTTACACCATGTAAAAGATGAAGAATTTTATCTGCTTCACGCGTGGATGCGCTTCAATCCACAAATTGTCCAGGTGTCCCACAGTAAGTGATGGGAGTATTATTTGAACACACAGGTGCCGCATTCTTTCCTTTTACTTTAAATCACTCACAAATATTCATCATTTTTTGTGGTATGTTCTAGATAGGATGGCTTCATGTGTGACTAAGGCTGGGCAGGTTTGACAAAACCGTTAAATCATCCCCTTCCTCTGAGAGTTTCATTCCCAAGTGAGAACGTTTCCCTTTACCTTTTATGTTTAATGACTTAAGACTAAATTTACATGTTAAGTGCGAAGTCAAGATGGGTTGTGTACTCAAGTACAGGTTACAGTCAAAGTCCAAGTTATTATGTCAAGTTATCTACATATGTACATGTGTACGTATTTACACTTTTCACATTCATGTTTTTTAATTTTACGCTAATATCTTTGATACCGTCAGTCTTAATTCGTAATAGAAAAGCATTGTGTAAATTGATTATTTCTTAACACATAGAATTGCATGGTCATGCCTGTGATCCATGTTAAGAAGAATATGTTCATTACGTACAATAGTTTGAGTATCGATCATCGATTTTCTTGGATCAGTGACTACTTTGTCCATAAATCGTATAAAAGTTTCAGCTTAGCTGTGGCCTTTGCAACGAACAATTTATTATCTGACGCAACACTATTGACAACAGAACTTTCAGGACATAACTGACGTATCATAAGCGCGTGTACGTATTAATGTTCGTCTGCCGAGGTAACATGGCCTAGAATATTTAATGCTGGTAATGCAGTAAAATAAGTGCAATGGCAAGTCCTTCACCTCGTTTATTCAGCCCATTTATAATATTTCAGTAGTTGATTTACTGTTAACTATTCCATGCTTGTACATGTAACCTAAGTGCCTTTGCTTGACGTCATGTAGGCATTTGTCAGATGGCAAAGTAAAATCCATTTGTATTCATTTTAAAATATGGCTGAAAGTACATATTGACATACGGTACATATGACCAAGAACAGCTTAATTTTGTATAATAGAAAATATCCAGCTCGGCCACCTGTTATCTTAGCTTCATTCAATGATGTTATGGGTAACAATATATTATACTCATTAGAATACACCATTGAAAATTGACATTACATTTCAAAGTTAAACCTGCCTCATACGCCAACAACTTGATATTAGTCTTCCCAAGTGTGCATATGTGTGTATCATTGCGTGCGTGCGTGCGTGAGTGCGTGTTATCACAAATCATGTGAAATGCATAGAGATTTGTTTAACGGAATTTGTACTGTTCACAATTAATGCGACGACGAAATATACCCGCAATGTTCTTGCTTGACTGGTCCTTGTAATACTTGTTTATGCGGTATTAAAAGAGTGTTATTCTAATATTCTGGCGTGTATAAGGTGCACTTGAAACGCAAAGCCATGTCTTTATTAGGTGACGAAAACGTGGGTCATAACTCAAGTGCTGTGCTCCTTAAGGAGTTATGCTATTGAAAGTTTCCTGGCGCCATACTACATTTAACAGGTGTTAGCAAAGGAAAATTTAGAAGGAAAATGAATGTCTTTTTCACAATACAAGCCATCAATGTGCCATACTGTTTGTCAGTAAAGCACTGAAGTGTGCGTTCAACTGGAATTTCAATTTTTTGTGGCGAATTTAGGGAGATTAGGAAGGAAACCACAGCAAGAATGTTTTGTTTAATACCTAAACGTTATTTTCTTTGAATCTGAAGCCCGTTATTATAGTCATCTTGGTGCTCGATTCCAAGTATTTTTAAGTTGACAAGGACGTTTAAGTTTGAAGGCAAGTTCGACATCGTTAATAAGGGGAAAACCTTTTAAGGTACTGGACTTGTGAGTCTGCGAAGTGACGTCCCGGTACCCAGGTGCACCATGAAGTTAGTTTTTTTTCAGTGTCTGAGGTATGCAGACTGGGTATAGTTGAGAAGGTCACAATACAGGTATAGAATGAAAGATATTACATGTCTGAGTGATGGTATAGAATTGCCTTCACCAGGTGGTTATCTGTGTACCCTGCCACACAACAGCACCTTTTGCAAATGTACCTCTGTCACAGGTGCCGTCACCCATCAAGAACCACTGGGACAATACACCACAACACACCAAGACCTCAAATCAAGTTTGTTAAAAAAATATATTTTGCCGACGGGCACTGATTTTACAAGAAATGAAAAGGCTTTAGAGGCCTACTTCTTTGGGTAATCCGCTGAGTTCTATTCATTTCTGCCGTCAAAACTGTTTACAATGATGATGAAAGGTGAAGAATCTTAGCCATAAATTTTGCCCGATCCAAAATTGCTGCTGCCGGTGCATAAAAAGTGAATTTTGAGATTTTTAAATAAACCAGTAAAAATATATCTAATTTTTAGTAGAAAAATGTCTCGTAAGAAAGGGTGTCGCGCAAAAAAAGGTGTAAAAGGGAGGCCTGGTACAAAAATTACGGTACTTGTTTTGAGCGACACCCGTCTTGAACGACATCATGTCTTTTTACGACACTTTTCACCACATACAACATTGTTAAAACATGTTTAAATGACCCTGCCTTGAACGACACCTGTCTTTTACGACACTTTTTCCTTTGGATGTTAGCTGTCAAAACTAGTTTAAATGACCCTGTCTTGGGCGACACCCTGGCTTTTACGACACTTTTGGGAGGGAAAAGTTCAGTGTCGCTCAAGACAGGTTCTACTGTAATAGTTACGTGTACTGTCTCGGCTGAGTGAAAAGCTGCGTGACCTTGAACTACTGTCGTTGACCTTTGTGTTACAATGAACAGAAACGATGTGCAACGACATAAAGAGGAAAGGCGCAAAATTACTACAATAACGTAACTTCGATGTTACGAGATCTCTTCAAGGCCCCAATATTGGTGTATTACACTGTGTATAAATAAAATCAACATACACGCTTATCATTTATTCCCGAACAACTATACACAATGACATCTATGCACGATACGGACAAACTGGTGGAGAAGATGCGAGCGAAAGAAGAAACTTATCGAGGCATGTGTATCTCTGCACACAACCTATTGTACCCAGATGGTCGCAACTATTGTTAAGAATATTGTATTTCTCTGCCGCTTTTTACCTCAGCTATTTACTTTTGATGAATTTACAGTAGCAGGAATGTCAGCGGTAAACATTGGGCTATTTTGCCCTAATCCAGGGATAAATGAGACGTAATTGAGTATGATTGAAGTTGTATTATCAAGGTGTATTCGCTGGTTTATACTGTATGGTTCACAGGTGTTGAATAAGAGAAGCAATATGAATCATGTGTAATACCCCCCATAATACACCTTGATTACACACCTACTGCATCTGTTGATTGTACCATTCCGCCTGTTCATGGGCGCCTCTGTGCTTATACCATGCTTTCGCGTATGAATTTAAGTTATCCGCAGCTAGATATAAATGGTAGCTATTTTCTAAAGAGCTGTGTCGTTTGGCATTGTGTTTCAGACAATGTACATTTCGGGTATGTTTTTAAAAGTATTATTATACTATTATACGAACCTGCCTTAGGAAGTTTAAAGTGAAACAAGATTGTTTCCATAATAATTTTTTTTGTACTCTATTATTTTCTCACAAATTTCAACAGTAAGGGTATTGTTAGATTGATTTCATAGCAGATATTTATGATAAGCTATTTTAACTTTGAAGGGAGATCAGCTGTTGAAGCTGTTAGATGCACAGATGTGAATTAATCACATTGCTCTTCTTTTATGTGTACACAGTGCTTTATGAAGCAGCACTAACTACAGCACAAAAGACAAGCAGTGAAATATTACTCCAACAAAACCTTCCTTCAACAAAATGCACAATTATGCAACGATAAACCACATGTGATGTTTTTGTCTGCAGGGCTTTCACAATGTAAGAACATGTGGCAAAGTGAAAATAAACATATGCTAAAAACGTAGATAATTTTGCAAATGTTAAAATGCAAATGCAATTTTTAAAACGACCTAAAATATATTATCATCTGAGCTTAACTCCTTTTGTTTCTTAAGAATCTTATCCAATTCGATTCATGGTATTCAACAAGTACACGAAAATGTGCCAATGCCTCCGGCACATAAAATATTAAATATTGTCTTACAGTCTCGCCTTACATGAAAGCGTTGAATGTATCAATTGTGCGAAATGGTAAATGTTAAATATTCACAATATAAATGTTACTACAAGTGCAATCGCGATATGTAGTAATGGCTGTATCCAATAGCAGAAAGCTGACAGGTTTTCACCATTACAAAAAATGTTAACCAATTTCCCTTTAAATTATCCCTGTCTAGCACTGGTATGCACATTGGTTGCCCTTGCATTAACCCTTTCACTACTGCTCATTTGGACAATTTTTTGATGAAAATTTGAGAGAAATGACTCATTCAGATAAAAAA
>JBCAUI010499396.1:0-13448 GCA_038406195.1 Haplosyllis anthogorgicola | reverse complement strand
ACTGGAACCATTTTGAACAGGGAATTTGGTTTCCTCTGGCTAAAAGAAATATCATTTTTGTCGATTTAGGCTTTTTATATGAAAAAGAAAAGCCACAGAAAAGCCACTTTGCGACAGTACGACTATGCCATCTGTGAAACAATTTCAACATTATTAAAAATCAATTCAATTATGCTTTGTCTTCATCTGTCTGGTGTACCCTTACATGTTTACATGCTGTATGTTTTGCTCTTAAAGAGCACGCTGTGCTTTTCGTGTGAATAGAAAATGATCATAATTTAGCCAGCTGTTTATGACTTGTGGTCAGAGAAATACTAGTTCCGGGTTGATCACCATGGATTCAGAGAAATCTTGTCAGCTAACTTGCTGGAACATACTTCAAAGCCTTAACCTGGCTCTCTCTGGCAGCCCCCTTGCTGCATGGGAACTAAACTTCGCAATTTATCCAGTCAAATTACTTGCCGATGTCCAGCCATGATATAATCGACTTTCAATCGTGGTCACTTATTGGAAAATTGCATTGTAGAGAATAGTGGGAGACAAATTATGAATGGATCCCCGTGGATAGATGAATCTTCAGTTATGACTGAACAGGCGGATGAGAAATCAACAGCCACCGTCTCCAAATCTGTTTTTCATACCCATAGCGAACATATGGAAGGTTATACGTTGTAAATAAAGACACGTTTAGTATCTCTGAGATATGATTCATTTGTTTAATCCATATGAATTATTCTTTCCTAGCGGGACTTATCTTAGAGTAGAGGATGAAAGGTTCTTTTTCGTGGCTTTTCATTTTGAAAACAATGGATGTTTATACTGTGATTCTGTTGTAGTGTAAAATTGTTTTGCTCCCAAAATGAAGTTCATTTCATTTTTGGAATAATAGGAATTTGTATTGCCTTATTTTAAAAAAGTTATTAAAACCAGAGGATGAAATTCGTATCAGTTTTAGAACAATAGTGCGTCAAAAGCACTGTGTACAATTCTTTTATTCTATCCTTTGTTCTGTACGTTGTCAAATTCATAGGAATTTCACGAGCTGAACCACGTCAGCACATCTGCAGAAAATAAATGATCTTGAACTTAGTACTTTTATAAACAGCAGTATCTTTGGTTCAATAAAACTCCACACACTCATCACAAACTTAGTTTCGAACATAAAAAATAATTGGAATTGATATTGTAACCCTGTCTACCGCACTCTGCCTACATTTGTGTTGCAAAAATAATCGAATTATTAGCTAGATTAATGTAGCCAACACTCCACTACAAATCCAATGCTGATTTTATTCAAACGTTTTGTTTTCTTCACAATCTATGACATCACAAGTACTATTACATCTGTTTCCATAGTAACCGAATTCCGCCCTCGAGTAATACTCTATTTATTTCACACTGATAATAGACTTGACTTCTGACCCATTCAAGATTGGAAACGTGTTTTAGGGTTGAAGGGAGTGGCATGAAAAGATAGTTAGATCACAGAATGTTGCGGAAATATGAACAAATAAAATTTAATGAAATTAGATTGTTCATTTTCTCACCTCCCACTTTCTTATTTAATATTGGAGTTTTTTCTTATTTCGTTCCTTGCAAGATCTGATTTGCGAGACTAATTTGAGAAAAATTTGCGAAAAAAATCGGGAGCTGATAGATGCGTTGTTTTTGGAAACGATTAAATTCAGGGTGAAGAAACGTCCTGTGGTGCAAATGTGAGAAATCAATTCATTAAAGACATAATTTCCTAGTTTATTTTTCAAAACTCTTACAGTCTAAAAATAAACTTTTCTAAGTGTCTGTTGAAAACTTAAAGTGATGAACTGCACTTGGTGCTATTAGAATGATTCAACATGGTGTATACCTGCAGGGTTACATTCTGTGGCTTGTTGAGGGATGTGAGGTGTGCAACATGGTATTGCTTTTAGGAAAAGTTCAACAACAACATCATGCATAGTGTGAAGTCTGTTTCAATCTTGAATTGATGAAGTATGTGAGTATAATCAAACACGAGGTGAGGAATAAATGAATTCTACCGTTATCACGGCAGACTTTGACGTTCTCTTGCTGAAAGATTTGTTTCTGAACTGCAAGTTAGTGTTTCAGAGAATGAAATTCCTATCAGTTTTTAAACAATAGAAATTCAACATATCCTGAAATGGATTTCATTTTGCGTCGATGGAATTCCGTGCTGTGTCTTTAATTTAGACAATGACGCCTTTGCTCTCAAAATGAAGAGCGTATACCAGACATTTTATCCTCTGAAGCGCAGTGTGAAATTCTCTTGTTCCCTTATTGTTTCCAAAATGATAATAATTTCAGGAGCTGGAACATCAAATCTAAAATTAATTATATCAAAGTGCCATTCATCAGCTTCTAAAATTTCTATTAATTTCGAAACGTGTAGAACGAAAAAAGAAACAAAAGAATTCCACGCAGTGCTTTTGATATGCTATTGTTCCAAAACTGATAGAAATTTCAGGATTTGAACAAAAAAGAGAATATATTTCCACGTTATGCTTTTGATCCGCTATCCTTCCAAAACTGAAAGGAGTCACCTGTCTATTAGTTGTTGAAGAGAGATAAAGTGTTTCAATAATCATTTTTAAATGAATTATGGTCATGCTTGTTTTCGTGGGTGGCGCATCTTCACTTAAATCTGTCGACAATGTATTTAGTCTGCAGTACTTAACAGTCGAGATATTGGGCTAAAAGCCTCTGACCTTCTAGCGAAACATGTGAAATACAATTTCGTTACAATGTGAGTGATACCTCTCTCGGAAACTAAACAAATATAAACACTCTTAAGTTGACACTTCACACTGCTATTCTTTCAGAAATTTGAAACGGTGATAACATTATCGTATACTTAATTTAATATTTCCACATAAACATTATGATAACAACTTCCTACACAAACAAAGAACGATACAACGATAAATGTTCAATTTTGAAACCCAAATATTTTTTGTTGTTTCTGCACAGCGTTTAATTCTGTTTAACGGAAAGTGGTCTCTTTTCTTCCAGTACACGATATGAAATTCTTTTGTTCCAAAAGTGAATGAAATTTTATCCGGTGCGTTGGAATTTAGATTCGTGCTTTCAGCTCACTGAATGCAGTCTTGGTTTGACGTCATTCTGACACTTGTTTTTTCTATTGATGTAAATAAAGACTTTTCTTTGGTTTATCCATTTAGGCCTCACCTTACATCAGCTTAAGATGGGAACCTGGGTTGATTGGCAACGATCGTTACCAAGGCAATCACATCAGCATCGTCCGCGCCATCACGTCAGAGTTAGACTGGAACTTCCGGTTACAGCTGGCACCTGACGGGAAGTTGGGAACTGCAACCACTGAGGCAACGGAAACGGGCACAGAAACAAGCTGGGATGGCATGGTGGGAGAATTACTCAGAAATGTAAGTTCTGATTGATAATTACTTAATGTTCCTCCTTTTGTTGATATATTGAGTACATATCCTCGAGCAAGCAGTGATTATATGGGGTTGGACAGAAAAATTGTTGGATTTGTTGAAACAATATCATCTGCTCTTTGTAGACTGCAGGCCTGGCAGTTGGTCCTTTGACGATAACAAGGGAAAGAGCGAATGTTGTGGATTTCACTCAAACTATAGCTGAAATCAAATTGACTTTACTCACTTCAAAACCGGATGGCAGAACCATTCCTAGCCTTCCACTGGAAACGAGGATTCAGCCTCTTTCTGGATTTAAATATGGCGTGGTTCGTGGAAGTGAGACTGAGAGATTGTTGGAGACTGCTGATGATGATATTTCAAAACGGCTCTGGGAAACAATAAGAGAAAACTACAACGATGTCACAGTAGAAAACATATTTGAAGGTACACGTTGATTTTTCAATCAATCCAACAGCAAGTTGATCCACAACTTAGAACACCCCATACGCCAATTCGAATTCAAATTTGACGTCCTCGTCGAAGTTGATTTGGAGGTAGAAAACGGAAATAGTGTGTACCACCTTTTCGAACCCAAACCTTCTATCTAGGATTACCAATTTTTATATCAGTCGCACTGTTTTTCAGATGCGAAAGAGGACATTTTCACCGTTGAACTCTTTCTTTGGAAGACAGTATACCTGGAACAAAATCAGTACACGTAATTCGTGTCAGAAGTTTAACAATAGTACATCAAAAGTACAGCGTGAAATTCTTTCGTTCCCTCCCTTGTTCTCTTCATTTCCAAAATGATACGATTTCTGTGTACTGCCTCACCATTATCTATGTCTTTAAAACTCAAAACAGTTGATTTAATTAGAAATTGTATAAGCATTGATAAAAATTTCAGGTCTTCATAAAGTCAAGCGTGAAAAGTATGGTCTGGTATTAGATGCGACAACAGCAAAATTCTTTGCCAGTCAGGAGCCATGCGACCTCAGCACCTCCGGAAGTTGGGCTACAGGAAATCATTACGCCTTCGCTACACGGAAACAAAGTCCACTGCTGGAAGAAATCAACAATGTTATAACAAGGTAACATAGCAATTTCAAGAATGAACTGTCTTCAGGCAGAATCCAATATCTGTTGCCTACGAAAACATGGTCATTTTTTTGTCTGGGGTCGTTTGAAGTTCAAAACACATGTACGTAAATTAACTTTACGATTAACTTTCGGAAACTTGTACTGGAAAATAGCTCTTGAAATGGATTTCATTTTGGGTCAATGGAATTCTATGCTGTGTCTTTTTTAATAAAAAGTTTTTGTTTTGGACTTTGTGTGACCTTCCCCGTGGGTTTTAAATCCTGGGTAAATCTCTCGCCTGCACTCTTACCTGTTTGCGTGCGCTGATCCTGAGGGTCATATCTGGTGCGACACCTGTCTTTTCCACCAATAGAGGTGTACACTGTGTAAGAGGGAAAAATACGGCATGGCTTGCTGTGTCATGCCGTGTCTTTAAATACTGCTCTCAAAATAAGAGCCTTAACATGCCATTTCATCCTCTCTTGCAATTCACATGATCTAAAAAATGTGAACAGTGTATTAATTAATTGGGAAAAAAATGTCTCGCATGAAGCACTGCGTGACATTTTATTATTTTAACGTCTACACCGATTTCTTCTTTTGGGCTGCCCAAATTCTATTTCTTTGTTCAAATTGGCAATATTTTGATATTTTTGTTTAGAATGAAGGAGAATGAAGCGGCCTGGGATAGAATCGTTAATGGTGTGAAGGAAACACGATGCGGCAGCAGGCAACAAGGAAGCAACAGCAGAAGCAGCAGAACGGGTGAGTTCGCAACATCAACAGAAATAGTGGCTTTTGGGTTACAATTTAATACTTATGGGGAGTTGGAATCATTCACAGATTTTGCAATTGCCAAACTACAAGTTACTTATGGCAAATTTACCGACAAAGAAAGCTGCATAAAATTTTACCTGTTATATTATTAGCTATCAAATGAAGAATTACAATGTTACAGAGAGACACAGGTTATTATTAAGAGTATTTAGCGTAAGTTGCCTAAATTTGTCACCTTATAATTTTAAGAACTCAGTTTCAATTCCTAGTTTTATCTAGTTTTTCAACTTTCAAAGATAAATCATGTCCCGCAATTGTAGTGCACATATTGTTAAATGAGATGTGAAAAGGGATGTGAGTGTAACTTTAAATGCTGCAGTTCTGGTTGTGCACTTACTGGAGGAACAGGATAAAAATGCTCGGACTATAAATCTTCAAAATGTGCCAAATTCTCGTATTTTATGACATTGATACTCGGCCTGATTTACTTGCCACAATTGGTCATCAGATTTATAATCAATTTCACGAACAATAGCGGAATGCACTGAAAATTGCCGAATGTCTTTCTTATGCCCTTTTGCTAAAAGCTTTTTGTCCAATTTTTGCAGATTAATAGGCCCTACAGGCCTCCCCTTACCCAAAGCAATCTTTTCGAAGCCAACCTTCTATTTCGGAATATTGAATTTCCATCTAATATATTAGGAATAACATGACATTAAGTGGAAAAGTAAAGCCCATTGCTCCTGAGTAACACTCCATTTGTCTTTGACATCATTTTGACTTTCAATTTCGTTAAGGACATTCGCCTTTGGATCAATAGTTTAGTACATTGCTTTTTTAGACACATGTGCTTTTTTAGATACATGATTAACAACTGTGAAACTTGTCTTGGACGGTCATTCTTTTGGGAGAACTGTAAGCAACTGACTAACTATTTTGTAATCACCAATTTAGATTTTCACACTAATAAATTCACACATTTTTGGGCGAGCACACTGTCATCGACGAACTATTTGCATTGCACAGTGGGTAATTCTCCCAAAACAGGTTTTACTGTATTCAGTTGAAAGCACAGAAAAACATAATTATATTTGCAAATAACGCCCACTAAGTATTTTGATCTTTGTGAAATGTCTTTGACTAGATGGTTGAAGAAGTAAGTTTGGCAGACTTATTTAGAATAAAAATTATATTTACCCTTTGCGTAGTAAAACAAATTGTTGTGCTGAAATCAGAACAAATGCTTCAATAGGAGGACAAACCAGGAACTGTTCATATTCATAATTCGAAATAAAAAAATAAATTAAGACTGTGCTTTGTTTACAAAAGTGTAGCTTGTGTATTGTGTATTGTTCGTCAGGTGCTGCCATAATTGTGGGTGGCAGAAATTCCCTGTGCTTTACCACTGCAGTTCAGCACACCATCACATAGTTTCAGATATATAATTGCGCTTTTTGTGTCACACTTTGTACCCTACTGAATACAACTGAAATCCCCAGTCGTTACAATTTACCCTAAAAACTGACAGTTGTACTGCACAAAATTCATCGACAAGCATCGTCCTTATCTTTTTTATCCAACTTTGTTTTTGGTTTCACTTTTCCGATGTAGTGAACTGACCAGACCTTGGACACATTTTCATCGGAATGGGGTCATACATCATGAGATGAATCCACTAAAAGCTTATCCCATTCCCAGTTGATTTAACACTAACGTAAACCACCGACAGAAAGTTGTCTGTTTAACAGCTGCAAGTCCCTTAAGCTGTCTAACTTTCTTAAAGAAGCTGTCTTTTGATTTATAAAGGAGAAAACAATATCTGTAATTTTTCTTCAACTCTTCTGTTCTAATAATACATAATAATCTACATGCGATAACATTGCGATAACATTAATTACATCTACAACTCAATCCTGTCATAGTTTGATGGATGTATTGCTAACGTATTATGTACACCGTATTTATCCAAATTGAGGCACTCACTGCCAAAGTAAAATTTTGCTGAGAAATTTTCTCACAATTAAACATAAAATGTAAGCAGCAATGGATATGCATAAGCAGATTAACAAATTTAAGAAGTATGGTTAAGTTTGTGATTTTGAAACGTTCCTTGCAAGATGTTGACAAAAATTTACCATTTATGAGTGTTCAACACACATATATCGTATCAGAGCTTTAACACGGTACCTTATGGTAGTTCCCTTCTTTACCCTGATTTACACAAATGATAGAAATTTTTGTCCAATGATATCGAAAATACCCAAATAATTTCATCTAAGAAAAGAGGGGGTACTTAAACTTGATAGTAGTCCCCAATTTGCTTAAATACGGTGTTTATATTTAACCGATAGTGAATCAGATTTTTGGAGACGTTGCCAATTCTTTGATTGCGAAACGTAGCTCACTAAGGTCTCGACTGGTGGTCTCATATAATGAAGTAAAGCATCTGTTGACTTATGAATTATGACATAAACCTTTCTACTAATCTGGTTCAGTTATTCTACAATGTTTGGGGAGTGGTTATATAAGTGTTTTTGCCGCTTTGCTTGAAGTTTTGTTGGGTCTTCAGGAGTGACAGTAAGCTACTTCTGAGGCACCTGATATGCCTCTAAGATACAACGAGAATTGCGTCCAACGGAGCCAATGTCTGTAGCAACTATAATTTTGAAGTTGATGAGCAGTTCTAGAAAACATTTCAGAAAAATCCGATAGTAGCGGATCTAAAATTAGTTCGAGGGGGAGGGGCCCAATGACTTCAAATAAATACTTGCGGCCAAAGATGGCGGCCATATTAAAATAAACATGTTTTCAGAGGGTTGGGGGGCAAGGCCCGTAAAGCCTCCTAGATCCGTTACTGAATCGTATCATTTGTGTACATTAGGTGGGGGGGGGGGGGGGGGTATAAAGGAGCTTCTCTCAGGAGGGAGAGTGTTCAAGTTTTGATCCTGATTTCCGTTATTCTAATGTTGATTTTGCTTAAAATATAATCACTATCTTAGCAGACGATGAAATATTTGTGTTTGCCTCATTATGGCCCTATGTTTTCGGGTGAAAGACGCAGGATAGATTTCTGCTAGAGTTTTGTCTCAATTTGTACTCTACCTAATTTACCTAATTAGATAATATTGAGATTTACTGATTTCCGTTATTCTAATGTATCCAAAATGAAGTGTATTTCTTCCTACGAGCAGTTTTTTCCATCAGGGAATCGTTCACATACTACTTTTGTACGTTCAGATAGACTTTATGTTTGATATAAATGATAGATACTTCCAGACATTAAATAATAAATACCCCTGGAGGAAAGAGGGGGTATTTTCCATGGAATGTTATAACAACTTAGTTTTTAGCCTAGATATGATTAGCCAGTGCTATTATCAAGGCATGTTATACATTCTACTGAATGGTGTTACCTGTTACAAGAAAAACATTTATCTACTGTGCGAAAACATGAAAAATATGATAAATAAACAGGATCTGGTATTGTACATGCTTGCACAGCTGGGCACAATCAGCACCCAGCATCAACAGACATGTATTCTACAGTACAGGCTGATTACTAGCCACATAACCTTTAGTTTTTTCTTTAGTTGTCAGTTTTTATTGGTTCCAGATGATTCGCTGCGAAATTTACTTTTCTCTTTATTTTATGACATTTTTGTTGTAGAATTAAACTGATGGATGGAACAAATGGAAAATTAAATTGTTGAATAGTTAGAAACAGGCAGCATAAACTTTAAGTGTTTCTTTTCCGATAAGCCAATGTCAGGTCAAGAAAAGTCTGCAAAGTAAACTCATTCCGTGAATTGAAAAGCTCAGTGTGAAAGGTCAGTGTTTTCAAAATGTGTAGTTCTCTGCTCTTCTGCTTGGTCAATAAAGAATAACAAACAATATCTATTTTGGAACATTTGGAAACAAATGAACTATAATGCATTTCATGAGCTGACATAGTATCTTATTGTTTCATAAATGATTTTTTCATCTATTATGTACAGCCATCACATGTAGAAGTTTGATGTCTTCTGACAGGCTTGATATGATACCCTAGCATATACCGGTTTAAAAAATTGTGTTGATGATTTCAAATTTCATTGCTAAGTATTGCATGTATTTTAGCTTCATCACTTAGCCACACCCTAACTCAGCAGGATGTGGGGCTGAACCAGTTCATTAGAATAGTTTGTGCCATAATTTATAAGTTACTGATGTCTCACCTCTTTTCCCTAAGGCCATCATCGTAAGAGACTATTGCTCACAGTGTTATAAATATGTATTTTCCTTTGAGTTCTTTCAAAATATAAAACATGTGCCATTTTGGAAACATCTGTAGATTCACGTTGTGCTCCTGTTGCAACGAAAGCAAAGCGTGAAATTAACGTTGCACAAAAGTCGTATCACTACTTAAACACGGCGCCTTATGGCCGCTCCTTGACAAACCCTTATGTACACAATTGATACGATGTCTGTGTAATGATGGCAGATTCTGAACCGAAGAAATCAGCTTCATCTGGAAACAATATAATTTCACGCCGTGCTTCTGTTCTCGAGAAAAGAATAGCATGAGGCCAGCACCCTTCCTTTCTTCCAGTGTAACTATCAATTGAGTAGGACATTGATCAAACAGTTAAATAGTGAAAAATACAACTTCACCTTGTCTGACATACAGCTTTGTAGCAGCTTAAGGGATTTGCAGCTGTTAAACAGACAACTTTCTGTCGGTGGTTTAAGTCAGTGTTAAATCAACTGGGAATGGGATAAGCTTTTACATACATCGTCTCATGATGTATGATCCCATTCCGATGAAAATGTGTCCAAGTTCTGGTCAGTTCTCATTCATATCCAGTTCCACTATCAGTCAATCAGGACAAGGTTGTGTCAACACCTGTTTTGTTAAGCTCTTACAATACAAGCAACAGTATCTAACATCATAACATCAACTAATTCACTCATCTCAGTAGCATTTTCAGCCAGACCTAACAACTGTTTAAATTACAAAGAAAGAAATATCAGTTCATAGTCTTCATTTTGAACATTACACGAAATTGGCGCAAAACAAATGCATGCCGCGTTTGTCATAGGAAGAATTTTCCATAAAATTAAAGAACTACTGGAAGATTTCAAAAACACTGTACATGACCAAGAGTTGACTCTATCTTGTACTCACCCTACACTCTAAACTTGTCAAAGGAATTTCCTGTACTGATGAATAGAAATTCACGGAGTGGTGAAGGAAAGAGCATTGCAATATAAATAATTCGTTTTGTGATTATGGTGATGACATGTTGGATTTCCCTACAGTAACATTTCTTTTCCTGGCTTGAGGGTGCAGCACCTGATGGGCGATAAAACCCAACGTATATTGTATAATTTTATATTATGATGGGTACAGCGTAAAGTTCTATGGTTCGCAAAAATGAAATACAATTCATAAGCCGAGTAAGATTGCTAGATATATAATGTCTGAATAAGCATTCGAAAAAACAATATGCTAAACAACCGTTTGGCAGAGTTCGGTGTAAAAAGTCTTTCTACTGTTTGTACAGCTTCTTACGAAATCCAGATTGACGGTGGAAGACCTTCATGATTCTTAATGTATATTTGTTATTGCAGATATTCTAGACGCAAAGGTGTTGTACAAAAAGCGTTTCATGATAATTTATACTTCTGATATTAAAGTTATCTGGAATGTGTGTCATTGCTACGGCATGGAGGTATCTTTCAAATGAAAGAGACTCGATGCGAGATTTGTTTGGGTGTTGAATCGACAGATCATTGGTGTTTTATTACACACTGCGACGTTGGTTGCCCAAGAATATACAATATAACATTAAGATTTCAACTAAACGTTTATTGTCATAGTAATTTCTGGTGTTTTTGTAGGGGAAGATATTTTGACGTTTTCGCCGACAGCTCTACCTCACTTAAGGGTTACCACAACAATTGTAAGTTAAATTTCTTCAAGAAGACAGGAAGTTATTGTTTCTAGCAGTCAAAATTTCTCTCAATAGAATAATCGACCACAGCTATTGGAAGACCATGCAGTTCATTTTCTAAATCGTATTGTCCCCTGCGTTATACATCGCTTTGCCATGAATTCCCAATTTGCAATGATAAGCAATCCAGACAAGCTCGACAACAATCTCAGATGATGAAATTGCTATCAAAAGTATAGTGTACCGCAACAATTGAATTTCACGCTGAGCTCATTCAATTCAATTATTGCGTGGCGCTTAACTTTTGGTAGTAATCTCATGATCTGCTTCATTTTTAAACGTTTTAATGCCAGGTCACTGTTTGCATTAAGTAATTTTTAATTGATAATTCATTGCAGATGCCACCATTTGTTCAACCAGTAGAACAAACGATTCACACAGAAAACGAAGTATTAGATGGGTACATTGTGGAATTACTACGACATTTGTCGGAGGCTGTGCCATTTACATTTGACCTTCAAAAGGTCAAGGACGGTGACGGATTAGGAAGGCGACACAGAGATGGAACCTACTCTGGGATCCTGGGAGAACTAATACGAAATGCAAGTGTACACTTTTGGGCACCAGCTCCTGAAATTCCTATCATTTTGGAACCTTACAGAAAAAGGGAAAACTAAAGAATTTCATGCTGTGCTTTTGATGTCCTGTTGTTCCGAAACTGGTAGAAATAAATTTCATACTCTGTAGCTTTATTAGTTACACACTGACTTGGAGGTGAATCAGAAATAAACACACCGAAGTGGGGGCAAGCTTGGTTCGAGCTTACCGAGCCTTTGCGAGGTGAGCTCGTAAGCCAAGCTTACCCCCACCAGGGTCCTTAATCGTTCAGTTAATCATACAGTGTCAATTTAATGTGAAAATCCCACACAGTGTCCATTGACTGTGTGGCGGAATATCTATTTTCCTCAATTTCTTCACTTGTATGCAATAAAAGAAAAATGTGAGTCAATGGTATGGCAAATCAATGTCAGAGTTAGTTTGATCATTTCATAAAACCCATCCATGTTGAGCGGAATTGGGTGTAAAAGTGTCAGAATTGATTTATGCACAATTACATTAACTTTATGTTTATTGATTAAGAAGAAAGATTCAGGATGTAAATCAAATTTCTGGATGAGACGCTTTTAAACAAAAAAAGTTATGAACAATTAAGGATTGGGCAAATATTGAAAAATGTTATTACTCAAAAACTAAGTTATTTTCTTTATTTAAATTAGATGCTCAATCTTTCTTCTTAATAAACAAACATAAAGTTTACGTAATTGTGCATAAATCAATTCTGACACTTCTACACCCAATTTTGCTCAACATAGGTAAGTTTTATGAAATGATCAAACTAACTCTGACATTGAATTACCGTACCATTGACTCACATTTTTCTTTTATTGCTTACAAGTGAAGTTATTTAAGAAAATGGATATTCCGCCACATAGAAATGGTCTCTATATGGTGGAAACAATTGTGGCTGTGTGGTGGAACGATTCGGGAGTCTGTTATTGAGCAGAAAAAATGCTCGGACAAAACGAAAGAAAACGCCAAAGTTTATCATGCTACATTTTTATAAAAGTAATATCTAATTTCCAAAAATCGTTACTATAACCATGGGCTACATAAAGTTAGCTTTATGTGACCCATGCTTTTACTATCCTTGCAGATAGGCGGGTTCAACTAACATGTTGCTCATGTTGAAAAGTATTGTTTATGTAAACTTCATATGATAATCAACAAAATTACGTAATACGATACGACAGTGTTTGCATTTTTGACAGGAACAAGAATGTCCTGTTGTGAATAATCGCACAAAGTCCGAATGTTCCAATGTAGAAAAAGGATTTGTGAAATATAATTCAAGAACAATATTTTCACCTGTATCAAATGTTGTTGAGTCAGATTTTGAACAATGGGACAATTCTTATTATCAAAGCATTGCAAAATGTAGTGTGTACTCCTACTCAGCAGCGGGTGAAAATCCAAAATAACTTTGAGGATTGTCTTATGGCTCAAGTGACAGATCCACCCTGGCTTTGAAGCTCATGGCGAGGGTCTGCTGCGCCATAACAAACATACTTAACTTGGATAGAACTAAACCTGAGGAAAAGGAACTTTAATTAGTCTATCACGCTTTGCGTTGATAGACTACTGTGAACGGCAAGGTGGTTTTGCTATTGAGTCAAAACTGGGC
>JBCAUI010499385.1:0-13450 GCA_038406195.1 Haplosyllis anthogorgicola | reverse complement strand
CATATCCACCCCATGGTGTCTGTGGCCTGTAAGGAACATATTCCAGGTCATCTCTGTACGGGCAGCTAGCTGGTGGTATAAAGTCAGGCAAAGAGATTGAAACTCTAACAACCAGGCAGGGGCAGTCAGATCATCAATCCTCCACACCCCAACATAGGCGTCTATGAAGTCTCTGGGTCTCATTAAGGGGTTTGGTAAACACTCCTTCTGGGGAAGTCCTTGTCAGTCTTTGTCTCATCTGTGGTCCCTCGAGGCTGCCCGGGCAGAGGAAGAGTGCCTGCACCTGTCCTGTCCCTCTCACCAGGGCAGCTGCCCTGAGCGCTCTTTCCCCTGACCATGAGGACTAGGCAAGGAGTTGTCATCCATGCAGAGGGCGTCAACAAGTTTGGGTCGACCTCATCTCTTACCAGTGTCTTCGGTATGGTCTGCAATGGTTGTGTCCCCTCCAGGAGTGTCACTACACTCTTGAGGCAGGGGCTCACAATCGTAACCCCAGAGTATCGGCCTCACTGGGAGGTGGTGTTTGTCTGGTTGTGGGGTTGGCAAGGTTAGCAGGCCCGTGGGGCACCCTCATGGTGAAGCTGGTCCTGTCGTGGACCTGCCAGTCTCTCTCTCTGTACTCCTCATGTAGTAGGACCCTTAGGTCCTGGCACACAAGCACGATCAGGTCTTGACTCTGTATGCGGTTAACTTCCATGGCCGGGATAGCCTGCATGATGGAGTGAAGAGTGTCCCTTATGAGTGCCCACCCTGCAGAATACCTGTCGTACCTCAGGAGCTGGTCCATCTTGCCAAAGATGCTCTTCGGGAGAGCTTCCAGTTCTGCTTCCGTCAAGTCTGGGACTCTAGCCTCAACATTCCGGGTGTCTCCTTGGTGCAAGATAGCAAGGTTGCAGGAGTCATAAATGGTCTTCAAGAGGTCAGGATTAATAAGGGGTTCCCACCCACATGATAGATACTGGCCACCTCCATCTGCCAACAAGTTGGACAGGTCTTTGCCTGCGAGGAAATCAACAAACCCGGCTGACTGGACACCTGTCAACAGACTCTCCCTGGCCCATAGCTTCCCCCGGAGTCACTCCTCCACAATCAGAAGGTTGATCAAGTTTGTCTCTGGAAGGCTTGGGTCAATGTCAGTAATATAGCCAGCTCGAAATCTACCAGCCAGAGTGTTTTCATAGAAGAATTTTATGATGGTGAGCCGGGCAGTATCAGTCTCAGCTGATAC
The DNA here is from genome assembly GCA_038406195.1 of Haplosyllis anthogorgicola. Taxonomy (NCBI): domain Eukaryota; kingdom Metazoa; phylum Annelida; class Polychaeta; order Phyllodocida; family Syllidae; genus Haplosyllis; species Haplosyllis anthogorgicola. The sequence continues at coordinate 12,222 of JBCAUI010499385.1, read as the reverse complement.
CCATTCTGCCCAGAGTCTAGGAATGGAGGCTGGTAGCCCTGGTCGCACTCACGTAATATGTTCATTGAAGAGTGCCATTTTTTTGATCGGACTTAGATTTCTTGAACGCGATCGTGTCCCTCACTGCAGATGGCTGAGAGCGGATTGCTTCTATGTTGGCCCTGGTCTTCAGTTTCCTCAGATGACTCCATCTTTGATGCCTTATTGGTGTTTTTCCTTGATGTTCTCCCCTTGACAGCTGAGCTGAAACTGAACAGGGAATCCCCACGCAATTCCTTTTATAGGCCCAGTGACGCCACTGATGATGTCACTCAACTGGCCTCATTTTCACTCAACCCCTTCATTAAGCAGAGCTCTGCTGCTTTGACCTTATTTTGACTTGTGGACCCAGCACGACAGCATGCCCAGAGCTTCTGAAGAGAAGGTAGGTGACAAATTCTCAGCCAAGGCAGGGGTTAGCTCGACCTCACGGTCGCACGTGGCTGTGGTTACCCGACTGGCTCTACATGGCCAGCTCCCCCAGGATTCCCTTGCACCTGATCGCATTCCATTTTCCATCTAGTGAGCCAGCCGTCTCAAGACGGTCATCTAATCTTTCTTTTTAAATTTTTAGAGACTAGACTCCGAGGTGGTGCCAACTGCACAGACTATCACCAACAAGCCTCGGGAAGCTTCTGAACACTCCTCTCTCCCCCTCCTGCTGAGGGGGAGGAACTTTTGCCAAAAAGTGCAGAATTGCATCTAGCCACGTCCATACTGGAACAGACGATGAGCGGAGCCGGAGCAGCCATGACAGGTACTGAGGGTAGTGTCCCAGTCCCTCTGGCCATGTCCCCCAATGACACTCAGGCACATATGGAGCTGTCTGAATGGCAAGCAAGACAAGTGAAGATCCATCACAATCCTTCCCTCATGAACGAACACAACATTGATGACTGGGGCTACATTCAATGTGCCCTAACTGCCAATGCATTGGAGATGGAGGTACGTTCCCAATCTGTGATGAAGGACCTGATAGACTTGGGGAAATTCGGCCAGTACCCGGGACAGCTGGGACTACCTTGCCCCATGGGCTTCTCCCCTGTCAAGCAAGTGGCTCTCCTCATTTCCAGCATCTCTCTCATGGTTGCCGGCAAGGCAATTGGCCACGCCTACACCTTGTGCAGGGTACACATAGACAAAGACCAGCAGACAGTTCCCATCATGAAGGCGATGCAGTTCATTGACCGTGTTGTATCCAAGGCGTTCCTGCCCGTTGCAGTGTTAGTTCATGTTGATGCTGAGACGACCATGGGCCAGTGGCCCAGGTACTTGAAGGAGCATCAGGCAGTGCCTATCTTTGTTCAAATCTGGGACGATTCACGAGTCCCCCTCCTCACATTCACCGGTAATGATGGTCCCTGCTGCCCACTGGACAACATTCTACTTAAAGGCCTGTTCAGCACCATAGATGGTCGTGCCATGATCCACATAGATTCATACAGCCACCCGGGCTCCCTCATGATGGATGACATCAAGTTGTCATTGGTGGAGCCCATTGATGTTGAGCCCAGGGGCAACCTCCAAACAGACCTCAGTCACGCTGGAGATGTGTTCCATGAGATTACATTCAGACCTGCACCATCACATGCCCTGTCCATCGATATTGGTCGTCTCACTGGGGAGACATGCTCAACCTTCATGCATGGGCTCCGGTACAGTGTTTTGAATTGCGGCCCAAAACCCAAAGGTTTTGTCATGCCAGCCTCTGGTCCAGCCTCACGGTATGAACCTGTCAGCATGCTAGAGGTGCAAATACTAAACGAAGGTAGAAGAGCCATGCACGACTTCGAAGATGAGGTAGATGCTATGCAGCTGGCTGACATACAGGCTTCATTTGATCTCAACTCCCTATTCGAAGAGAAGGCCACCCAAGGCAGCCGGGACCTTTGGACGAAGTATCTGGAGGTAGAAGAGCAAGAGATGTTGATGATCAGCTGACTCCTCGGGGAGTCCAAGTCCAAGGTCAGCATTGCCATCGCCCAACAGGATTACATCCACTGACACCTCAAGAAGAGGGAGAGTGACTTTTGGAAAGCCAGAGTCAATTTAGCCACTCGTCTGGATGCCGTCTCCATGGGTTTAGCATCGGTCCATTCTCATGAGTCGCATTCCAGCTTTCGTCAGATGTTGGAGGCCTACAGCCTATGCCGTCAAATACCAGCTATGCCTGTCCCTCCGCTGTATCTGTGGGCATTGTATGACATCCGGAGCATCATAGGAGATGAGGCCCTGTTTGGGTTCCCCCTTCCCCACATCAAGAGTGCCAAGTCTGTGGGCGTTCAGCCTGGAATGGTAGCCAACAAAATGAGGAAGAAGATGCAGGGGGACATGGTCTATGTGGACATCCCTAAAGGGATGCCAGTAATCAGTTCCGGAGCCCAGATACTGGCTTCATCCACCAACAAGCCCAGGGGGCATGACGACATCCCCACTCTGACTGTCAATGAATCACCTTTCTGCTTCAGCATGCTCCGGGGATGCGCAGCCAGCACACCCCTTTCAGCCTTCAACCCCTTCAGTGGCATGTTTGGGGAGGACAATCTCAGGCTCCAGGGTAGGAGCAACTCCCCCTTCACCATCAAAACCAGCAAGACCTCTACCCCGCTGAAGACTAGGGACCCTGACGGAACTGATCATACCCTAATCAGGGCTACTCCCATTGTTGTGCCAACCATGGTCAATGATTGTCCCAAGTCTCCACCACCTCCCCCAGGTGACTCCCCCATATGGGAACTGGATGTTACGAAGCAGCCAGCGACTGACGACAAAGACACGTTTTATGTCATGCAAGCGGTTGCCGATGGGGAGGCAGATGAGGTGGCCGAGGCAGAGCATGACGACAACCCCCTGGTGAAGAAGTCAGACATGTTGAGACACAAACACAAACATGGCAAACACTGGAAACACAACCAGCACCACCAGGACAAGCGTGACAAGTGTGAGGATGACAAGGATGACAAAAAGGCGGGGAGCAAGAGGAGCGATCCTGTGTCCACCTGTCACAGTCGCTCATGGGAGGCTGCACACCCCAAACCACCAGTCGTCCACACACACCAAGGGCAAGGAGAAGAAGACCGAAGATTGCTCTGCAGTGACCCCTTACAAGGAGCCCTCCCCTTTGTCCGTGAAGAAGCACAAACAGATGGATGCTACACCATCCAAGCCCAAGAAGCGCTGCCACTCCCAGGCCTGGATAGACTCTGATGACTCTGACAACGACAAACCCACAAAGATCAGGGTAGATCCCAATCATAGGATAGCTGAAGACAGCTCATCCTCCTCATCTTCCTCCACCTCCTCATCCTCATCAGCACCATCATTCTCCGACAACGAGGATGACAAGGGCCACCATTGCTCCCAAAGGCAGGGAGGCCATACTAGTCATAGACGATCATGCTTGCACTGCCGGAGAAGCTGCTCCAAGCCCAACCGCAGCCGTGATGACCCAGAGAGGGGTGAACCATCCAAAATCCAGACTCCAGCCAAAGCCTCCACCAGGAAGGATGATGACCGTCAGGTCATCAACTTGGCCAGTGACAACAAAGGCAATGGCTGCACTCCTAAAGAACTGGCCAAGACAGAGACACTCCAGTTTTGGGGCTATGACACAGAGTTGTCCAACACCTTCCGTGACACTTTGCGGTAGGCCGGGCTTCTCAACCCCAAGAACAGTAATGAGAACATGACCAACAACATGACATTGGCATTCTGGCAGTCACCTGGCACACATTCATCAGTTCAAGCTCACCCCCAAGGAAGCATGGCCAGAGTGGGTGAACTTCATGGGGAAAGGCACAGCTATTGACAAGGTCATTCAGAAGTCCCGAACAGGCACCCGTGCAAGCGGTACACCCAGTGAGCAGGCCTACATGGTCAACTCACCCTCGGAAGTGATGATAGCCAACCTATTGGGTCCACTCCACTGCAGCCGCACCACGATGAGCAAGAAGTATGGCAGGTCAGGGTGAACACCAAACACCACCACTGCCCATATTGCAGCAAGGTCAATTCCAACACACCGTCATATCTTAGCCACATAGTTGGAAGCCACTATAGGTGTGTCCTCATCTGTGCATGTTGCACCGAATGGCCCCCAGCACATCTGGGCAAGGAGACGCTGATCTTCTCTGTGTGGAGTGATATGTCTTCCCTTGTAAAGCACTTCCTTCTCTATCACAGGTACAAAGAGGTGAGGAGTGGCATCCTGGCCACAACTTATGACCTGCCTGACTTCCTCAGTGGCTAGCAGCCAGCTCCACCAGTGGTCATGGTTGTTCCCATATCTCGAACAGCGACATACATCCTCTTGCTGCCAACATCATTGCCAAAGTTATTGCCAAAGTTATTCCATGAACTCATATACCCTCGATTCTCAGGCATACCTGTACATGTATTCGGCCAAGGCACCTTGCCAATACATATGCATGGACCCCCGCATTGCGGCCTGTCCAGCTACATACCATCCATAGTGTTCACGTTTCTATACTTTTAGAATTAGTTCCATGTTGATGTTACTGTTTAGTTGTTATATTTTTGTATTTACACTTGAATAAAGAATTATTCCAAATATGTCCAGTGTATTGGTCATCATTTCATATGCGCCCATCTGCCCATCAATCGGGTACACACGTAGGAACAAATAATTGCATAGACTATGATTTTTAAACATCTAGCGCATAAGCATGAACAACAATAAACAACTTGTTATGCAGAAGATAAATATTAAACAGTTAACATGAAGGTCCGTAGACCAGTGCCCATGGCTCATGAGTCATGCCACATGTGGCTGTGTGGGGGTATGCATTGGCAAGCACCAGGGTCTTTGGGAGATGCAACCATCTATGTAACTGATGGCTGATGTGCCCGTTGACTCAGTCAACTCACCCCAAGTAACTGCACCAGTGCCAAAACAAAGTTTGGTACCCCCTCCGGGAAGTCTAGTGGTGGCCATACAGCAGCCACCCATTCCCCCATAAGATTTTGGTGCCTCCTAGCACCGTGTTAATTTGCTGAAGTCGTCCATAACTGTTGGTTTTCATGCATCTGCCCTTGTCTGTCTTAGGAGTGTCATTTGCAGATGTGGGGAGGTTCAGTTTACTGAGCCCCCATCTGGACAACCAGCATGATAGTTGCTACCCTGACTAATGGGGGTGAATGACTGTAGTTTTCAGTCCACATCTCCATCAGCCATGTATGCCAGAGCTAGTTTGGGAACACATCGACTGACTAGTCTGGGGGCTGGGTCTGTGGAGACTGGTTCCATCTGTACAGTGAATGCCCGAACTTGCGTCCACATTCTATCTCAGCGACAGCCAAGAATCCACTCCTGAGGCACTGTGCTGGGAGTCCCAGGAAACAGGGTGCCCCCACCTAACTCTTGTGGCTTCACTTGCTCATCCTTCGGATATGTAACCTCTGGGTTTTCATCCATGATGACTGTGCCATGGACAGCCATGTCCCCACTTAGTGGAATTGCATCACTATCCCCTTTCGGGGTGAGGAACAAAAGACGATTGCGATGCGCCGTCTTTATGTTGCCAGCCGCATCTTTGATACAGTATACAGGGATGCCATCTGCGAGTTGGCTGTCCACCACATAAGGGGTGTCTCCCCACCTATCCTTAATCTTTCATTTCCCAGTGAAGGCATCCATCCGCAGTAAGACCACATCGCTGGGTCTGAGTATGGCAGCTCCTGTTCTTCTTTCATAAAGCCATTTCTGTCGCTCTGCCTCCTGAGTCTGAGTTGCCCATGCCGCATCGAAGGCAATCTTCAGATGCTCCTGGATGGTGGTGACATACCCCAGGACATGCCTAGGCTCAGTACTCCCCCTAACCATCGGGAAGTAAAAGTCTAGTGGGAGTCTAGGCTGACGGCCAAACATCAAGAAGAAGGGACTGTACCCCATGATCTCTGAGTAGGTTGCATTGTATGCCTGGACAACCTCCACCAGATGATCTGTCCAGTCCAGCTTCCTCTCTGAGTCCAGTTTACCCAGCATACACATCAGCATCTGGTGCATCCTCTCTACCTGGCCATTAGTTTGGGCATGGTAGGGGCTGGTTTTGCACTGTTGGACTCCCAGCATGCAACATCACTCAGTCACAATGGATCCCATAAAACATGTACCCTGTTCACTTAATAGATGAGCAGGGGAGCTGAAAAGTGCCAACACATACTTGTACAGCATGTCAGCTATGGTATGGGCTTTCTGATCCTTCATCGTGAAGGCCAGGGCATAGCATGTGAAATGGTCTGTACAGACCAAAACGTTCACAACCTTAGGTTGTTGGTTGAGCAGCACCGGCCACTCAATACTGGTAAAGTCAATATGAGCAGCTCCATTGGAGTTGTCATGATGATCAGGTTAAGTGGCACCCACACAGCATGGGCTTCAAATTTCAGGCATCTCTGATATCCCTTGATGGCTTGCTTTACCCTATTGGCCAATCCCAGCCACCAAAAGTGTTCCCACAAAAGGGACAATCTACGGTCACACCCCTGATGCCCAGCATCCCTGTGGCAGCTGTCAATGGCTTGCTGATGGTGTGATTGCAGGACAACAAAGAGAACCATGGGTTCGACTGCTTCCTTAGGGTGGTGGGTGATGTATAAGCATCTGTCACAGAGACAGAACTTGTCCTTTTGGCAGTTATAGTCCTGTCCTTTGGGAGTGCTAGCATCAGGTCCCAGCACCTTCATCAGGGTTGTGGGTTTGCCCGCCTGCATCCAGTCCAGCACTTTCCCCAGGATAGGGTCCTCCTTCTGAGCCTTCGGCCAATTCATGGACTTGACAGGGTGCATCTTGGCCATACAAACATGAGGGGTAATGGGTTGGGGGTCTCTGTCCTCCTCCTCCCCTCCTGACTCCCCTGCCAGGCTTGGCTGTCTGACTAAGAAAGTCTCTGCCCACTCTGAGCTGCCCTGCCTTGCACTGTCCAGGATGCTCCGTACCCCTTCTGTATCGATAACAACCTTATTTTCACCAGGGGATGCCAACTTCTCCATTACCTCAATCTCCTCCTTGGTCATCTTGTCCTTTTCCTCCAGTCAGCTCAAGGCATCTGCTACCGGATGCACTGGGTGCAATAGTGCCCACTTCCTGCATCACCTTGAGGTGTTCCCACACCTCCTCTACCAAATGGGGGGGGGGGAATCTGATGAAAGTGCTCCTTGATGGGTGTCTTGTCACTGACCAAGATCACATGTTGAGCAGCATTAGTGTACCCCAGCTCCATGGAGTCGAGGGCAAAGACATCATGAAACTCCCTCAGGAGGGTCCTAGCCTTGGCTCTCAGCTTCTCAGGCCAGGCCTCCAAGCTGGCCAAGTCCAGCTTCTCCTGGAGCTTATCCTTGCACTCCTCCTCCATCATAGTGAAGTTGGAGGTCTCTTGTTTAATTCCTAGTTCCTTGTCAAGCTGGGCAAGCATACCCAGCAAGACATAATTCTCAGGCACCTCATTGACCATGGTGACGGTGGCCAATGGGGACTCTGCCTTGATCATCTGAGGGATGGTTGTCATGTTTTCTAGGATGATCTGTACCTTATGCAAGTTCCTCTTCAGGAATTGGTACGAAGACCACAGCTTCACCCCCAGTGGGAGATGACCTCTCTCAGGGAGCAGCTCAGTTGTGGGCACCCACAGGCATCCCTCAGATACCTTCTGATTCACCTTCCCATGGATGACCATGTGTCCAAAGGGAGGTAAAATAATGTCAGCCCTGGCCCAGGCTGTTTCTTCATATTCCATGGGGTCATTCTTCATTTTGGCTATCCCATCCTCTGTAGGGGCATCCAAGACCTCTGGGTCAGCCAGCATCTCCATGGCTTTCTGTAGTGGGGTCTTCTTATTCCCTGCTTGGGCCATCACTCTCCACACCAGCACCCTGTGGGTTTGTAGCAATGACACCACTCAGGCATTGGCCCATGGTACCATGAGGCAGTCAATTTCACTCTCACAGATGACCTGGACAACTCTGTTTAAGGTGGGGTTGACCGAGTAGGATGGGGACACATTGGGCAAAGTCTGTATTACTATGTAAGACCAAGGCAACCGTGTCCTTGTCAAAGCCAGCTACTCCCTTCACCTGTATGCAGATGATGATGTAACCAATAACATCAAACTTTGACTCCCCTATCCCCTTTATTGAGGACTCCCTGGGACAAAGGAGGTTGGACAGTGGGTACACTGACAGGCCACAGGATGCTGTGTAGCTGGGGGTGATCAAGTTGACTGTGGCTCCAGTATCCAAAACTGTGAAACAGGATTCACCACCAACTCAAATTCAGCCGATGTTGTCGACCCCCATCCACCATCCTATCACTTCCTCATTCACATAGGGAGTCTCTGCCTGGTGCCATTTTAATTTTGGACTGGGGCCCCCATCTGATCGTCTGTCAGCCTGGGGGTTCCTGCTTTCTGAGGGGCCCACACTTCCTTCTCTGGGCCCCTGGCCCCATTTAAATAGGCTTTGCAGGCTCCAGTCTTTTCTGGGCAGTTGCGTATGAGGTGATCGGTAGACCCACAGTTGAAGCACTGCCTGCAGCAGTCTTCATATTGATCCATGGCCTTGGCCATGCAAACATTCACACCATTCACCCCCCTCATCACCAGCCTCTTCTCCCATTTCAGTGCCAGTATCATCCTCCAATGAGGTGGGTGTGGGGGCTACTGCTGTGAGGCACCCACATGCATATGGTCAATGATCTTCCTGATCTTGGTCACTATTCCGGTGATACCTGGGGTCAAGTTTGTGGCAAGTCATCTGTTCCTCCTGATTGATCTCTTTCTGCTTAACTATCTCTAAGAACTCCTCATACTTGTAATCACCCAGGCTGTCCTGTAGGTAGGACAGCACATTCTGGAGCTCTATCTTAAGGCCACCGTATAACCAATCTTTGGCCATATGGTCGTAATCCTCCTCTGTGACTTTGTCAGGATGGCCCTCCTGTATCACCGCTAGCTGGTCAGTCAGACAGGCAGAGAACATGGACACAGATTCCTGTGCCCCTTGTCACATCACGTAAAGGTCCCTAAGGAGGGAATTGTAATTGCCAGCAACTTTGAATTTAATGTCTAAGCACTCGAGCATGGCATCCATGGTCCGGTGGATCTGCAATTTGGCCATCCCCTTCATTTTCATCACAGCCCTGAGAATCTGGGTCTGGATGACAGGGTCATCAAAGCCCACATCACGGTATGCGTGGACTGATTCTCTCCAGATCAGATACTCCCCAATCTCACAACCCTCTGCAAGAGCCTCTAGTCAGACAGGTTCCATCTTGTGCTGGCTCCTACTACACACCCTAAGGCACCCCCACCATCACCTGGATCATTGGCTGGCCCCAGACACAGATGATCAACCCGAGTCACTGTCATCTCCACCCCAGTCCAGTGAGGGGGATGGGCTCGGAGGCTGTCAGCATCTCCAGCACCCAGACTGTCTGCCCACCCTGGCACTTCACAGGGTTGGTCATCTGCTCTATCATCTTCTGGCGCATCCGGGGCCACCTGCACAGCAGCTCAGCCTCGCTTACCCCCAGATGGGGGTTTCTTCCTCACTGCAGGTCTGCCTCCCCTGACCATGGCCTCATGGTCCAGCTCATCCAACCACAGAGCAGCCATGTTGGGGGCATCGGTCCCCACCAGCTCATCCGCATCACCCGACTCAGGGTTGCCAGCAGCTGGCAGGGGTGCAGCCCACACCCCTGAGGACCTTCAGACAGAGTAGGCTGCCACCTCTGCATCTGTGGCCCTTGCTCTGGCAGCCCAGCGTCGCCGTTCATCTTGTTGACGAGCCTCGTTTAATGCCTGTGTGGCCAATTGATGAGCAGCCATCACAGGGATCTGGACGGCATTCAGGGAGATGTTGTGGCAAATCCAGCATTGGTATCCAAAAGACAGTCATCCAGCAAGCTGGGCAGCATCGCCTGGCTCCAGTCCTTCACCCCTGATTCTCCGTCCAAAGAATAAGATCATTGTCTGGTTGTCCAGGAAGACAACTTCATAAATCTCAGGCACCTCTGCTCTCAGGAGGTCACCCAACACCTCTGCATTCCAAAGGTGCCTGACCAGTGCGTGAAACTCACCATCAGCCATCATCTCCGATACTATCAAGTGGAGGGTGTACCGGTCTCTCTCCATGGGGAGCCCAAAGGGTGGGACTTCCCATTGTGCAGGGTGCCTTGGCACACAGCCAGTCCTGTCTGGTGCTGCTCCTTGGGCCTCAGGAAGCTCCTGTCTGGAAGCTGCCACCTTCGTCGGCCCAGTTGACTTATCCTTGGGTGGGGTGGTCACCTCCACCACTGTTGATTCTAGATTATCATCTGCCCCTCCGGTGGGCTCTTCACCAGCAGGGGGACGGCCATCCAAAGGATGATCCACTGGTGTGCTGTCGGGCTTCATCTTGTCGATGATGCTGCCAATTATCCTTGTTGGGTTTTGAAGGCGCAAAGGCCCAGAAATAAAAATTTACAAATGAATGTCACATAACACTGTTAACCACTTGGGTGAGGCAACCCCCAATGTAGCTACCTATGGGAGCCGGTCGCTTGCCATGATTCAAACACCCCTAGGGTGCTGGGTCCCAACCCCTTTCAGTGTCGCAGTGCTTACGGCACAATTCACAGGATGTGGTACCCTTACGTCCGCTATGCCACGACCATCTACAGACAGCCACTGTCGAGGTGGGTGTGACACTAACCCAGATCTTGTCCAACATTGAAACTGGCACCCACCCAAGGATGTCAAGTTATGTGACAGGAGCCACCTGCAATGGTGTGAGCTCTCCACTTCTACTAAGGACAGGAAGATTATTTCTCCATGTCTCTGGATGCTGGCCATCTCAAAACACTGGTGATCTGGCCGCGGTGCACTTACTTTGGGGCTTTATCGAGCCCCCCAACATGGCACATGATGCAACTCAATGTTTAACTAAATCAAGAGCTCAGGCCAACAGGCACTGAGCTGGTCAGCTTAGTTACAGAACAACAACTGCAGATGCAGTTTGAAATGTCTCGCTGAGATGGACATCTAGGAGCCAGTGCACAAGTCAACCCATTGGACACCAGGACAAGTGTGTCCCCCTTTCGAGGTGAACACGTTGTACCCCCCCAGAGGCGGTCACTTATGATGTCATGGCCATGACATCATGGCCAAAGTGTTTGAACATGATGTAACATTCGATCGAATACCCCAGCAATGATGTCACCACTGTGACGCATGCACAAGGACAGGGTCCCCATGGTAACATAGGAGTCCGTGCTAGACTGCCATGTTACACGGTAGTGGGCGCATTGAGGCACCTGTCTCACGGCAGGCAGCCGGGTTCCGGAAAGGGAAAAAGTCCATTTCCTTCACCGGGGGCCGACCGCGCGCTCGACGGGCAGGTAGGTAGACTAGCAGACTGTGACATATATTTGCATATTAAATACAAGTTTACACATGACCGTATTTGCATGTAAATCAGCGTTCTTATTTGACACCTAACTTTCTGTTTGCAACTTTTGTGGACCGAGGTCCGATTCGTGGTGAGGTCCGCTTTTTGATGATTGACTGACATACCTTTTAAGCCAGGGTGGATCTGTTGGTTGCATGCTTATCCCGTTGCTTGCTATGTAAATCACATTAACCATTACTGATTGTGGCTGATAACGGATAAAGTTTTGATAGATTTGACCATTGACCTTGGAATGGCCTTGACCTGGATGTTGACAGTGAATCAGAACACGTGACAAGGGAAGTATCAACGCAGTAACCGCCACAATAATTTATCGCTCCAAATGATCTTAATTCATACTCTCATCATACCAAACAATGAAGTATCTCGGTTGAGGCTGCAAACGACTAAAATTGATAAATAAACAGACAGATGGACGTAGCTGAAAGCGTTACATACATGTACATTCTGAGAAAATGTCCAGGAAAGGAGAGGAAATCACGACTTACGATTCTGTATTGAAACTGCTAATTATAATGAACTAATTATTTCGTAAGTGTATGGTTACACGTAATAGGTTCGTTTCGACATATTTGTAGACCTTCATTACCGCCCGTAATGTTTTCAGTCATGTCTGTGTGTGTCTGCGTGTGTGTGTGTGTGTGTGTGTGTGTGTGTGTGTTTCTGTCCGGGTTATAATTTTTGCCCCCCTTGACCTAGAAACTTCCTTTTTTATGTGGT